>OZ018321.1:85966911-86181381 GCA_963969495.1 Ceratothoa steindachneri
GATAAACTTACGGCAATGAAACAGAAATTTAATTTCCTGATGGATGCTAGCATTGCCCGTCCTTCAACGTCCCTTTTTGCCTCTCTCCATCACGTTGTACCGAAGTCTACACCTGGTGTATTTCGCGCTATGGGGGAGGGGGGGCAGACGTGTGAATGGACATACTATACCTGATAGACTCGACTCTTTTCGATTGTTCTATCTTTTCTTGACTTGATCTGGTCCGTTCTTTCAACCAGATCCCTATTGACCCAGATGATATCCAAAAGACAGCTATCCCTACCCTTTTTGGGTCCTTTGAAATGCTTCGTATTCCTTATGGTTTAGGTAATAGTGCTCAGACCTTCTAAAGTTTCATAGATCAAGTTCTGAGAGGTCTTCCTTTCGTCGTTTGCTATATCAACGACGTAATTAGATGAACATTTGTCTCAAATTCGTCAGGTTTTCATCCGTTTGGAAGAGTATGGTATCGTACTCAAGACTTCTAAGTGTCTTTTATGGCGTCACGCAACTCTCCTTTCTTGGATACAACATTTCTCCTGACCAAATTCGTCCTCTCAATGACAAAGTTGCTGTTATTCGGGATCTTCCTCTACTTTCTTCACTTAAGCAACTTCGTCGGTTTTGTTGTATGATTAATATATACCAAAGATTTATTCCTGATGCAACCTATCCACTCTCTTACACCAAGAAGAAAACTACACTGGCATGGTCTTCCATGACGTGTAAAGTCTTCTCTTGTACGAAAGAAGCTATGGCCTCCGCTATTTCCTTGTCCTGGATAACACATAAGGGTTTCCTCGGATGCGTCAGCCATCCATGTATGTGCGACGCTGCAGCAGAAGGCTGGTAACTCTTGGCAACCTCTAGTATTCTTCTCGAAATCTTTAACCCTGTGCAAATTGAAGTAATGTACGTTATCAAAGAAACTGCTAGGTGTGTATCTCACCATCCGCTACTTCACCCAATATTTGGAAGGGTGTGATTTTATTGCCCTCACTGACCATATGCCTTTAGTTGATTCACTTTCCGCTGGTGACACATCTTCCATGTACACTGCACTCGATTCTCGTCACATCGATTTCATTCTCCATCTTACTAGAGATATTCGCTATGTTCCTGGTTCTCAACACGTCATACCAGAAGCGCTTTCTCTCGTATTTCCGTGATCTCGGGGCGCAATTCTCCCATACTGCGTATATCGATCATGCGAAGTTAGCGCTAGCTCAGAAGCAGGATGAAGACAAACAAACACTGCGTCACTCTTCTCAACTCGTCGTTCGTAAGATGGAATTACCAGACAGTCCTCCCAGGCGCATCTTGGTTGATTTTTTCCTAGCTGACTGTCCTCGTCCTTTTATTCCTCTAGCTTAAGTCATCATATTTTTGACCAAACTCACGGTCTTTCCCATCCTGGCATAAAAACATCAGGCAAGCTCATCGCACAACGTTTGTTTTTTGGCCAAGTATGAATGCCAACGTAGCCAGATGGACTCGTTCATGTTTGCCTTGTCAACGTACCAAAGTTCAGCAACACACAAAGGCTTATTTTTCTATTCTTTCGTCACGTTTTGACGCTGTTCAAGTCGATTTTGTAGTTCCCCTGTCTACTTTTAGTAGTTTTACCTATTTTCTCACCATGATCGACCGTTTTACCCGTTTTCTAAAGGTGGTCGTTATTCCGGACATCTGTGCGCCCTACGTAGCTTGAGCTTTCGTCTCAGAATGGGTTGCTCGTTTTAGTGTCCTATCAACAATCATGAATGATCGTGGTAGTCAATTTGAGTCCCACCAATGGGATTCACTCATGTCCGTGCCTGGGTATTTCCACCTTCATACCGCTAGCTACCACCCACAAAGCAACGCCGCTGTTGAACATTTACACCGGAAGATCAAAGCAAGTTTACGCTCGACAGATTCAAAGATTACTTGGATTGAGAAGCTACCTTGATTCTTCTGGGTATTTTTTCATCTTTGAAAAAGGATCTGGCCTGCTCTACAGCGGTACTGTCTTTAGTAGCCAACTACATTTTCCTGGTCAATTCCTTTCTTCTACTGACTACACTCTACCTTCTTATCTCTATCCTGCTTCATACGTATATAGTTTGGTACGGTGATGGCAGAAATTAGGCCGACCTCCACAAGGATGTCCGCTAACAAGAAAGCTTTCGTGCCAAAATATATGTCAACTTGTTCCAATGTTTTTGTCCGTTGCGACTCAATTCGCTCCTCATTGCAATCCGTTTATGATGGACTCTTTTTCATCATCTCTTGGAAGCCAAATTCTTTTGTACTGCAGCTTGGCAGCAAACAAGATACTGTTTTTCTGGATCGCCTGAAACACGCCTTTATTGATACTGTTCACCCTGATCAACCTTCGTCTCTTTCTCCTTCCACTATAACACTAAATGGTTCAGTGATTCCCCATAATCGCTTCCTAAACCCTCCATCAATTACCTATCCTACCCCCATTTATCCTTTCCATTTTTTGCCGCCTCCTCTTTTGTTGCAGGAGCCCTCGTCGTCAGCAGTGGTCAGCAGGACCAAATCTTTCTACTACTGGCCATTCCTTTTGGGAAAAGTCAGACTCAAAAAGTCCATCTCACGCCAGACGCCACCTCGGGAGGAACTACAAAATGGATCACCTTCAGCCCTTCCATCTTTGCTTGTGACAGTGCCTATCGGCAATTAACTGGCACAGCCAACAATTTCTGTCCACTTGACCGTAGTCAGCCAACTAGCATGATGACACATGCCGGCCGCGTCGTTAGGAGTCCCCCGCGATACCCGGACTGATGCAGAACAATTAAAAAAGGGCGCGTAGCTCTCGTAGGGCGGTTTTTTCAGCCAACTGAACAAGCTTAGAGATACTTTTTTCATTTGCTTCAAGTTAGATTATATCATTCAAAATTCCCAACGGAAATAGTTTAATTTCGTTCCCATTAACTTATTTATAAAACTTTATTTAGTTCCTTATCAAGAATAACTACTTTTTCATATATATATATATATATATATATATATATATATATATATATATATATATATATATATATATATATTCCATTATATCGTTTTATTGTATAATTTATAAACTTCTTTAAGAATATTTAATTATTTTTTTTGCGAAATCGAACACCATTTGTGATCTCACGTTCCGTGATTATACCTACTAATCAGACTCTTTCTTAATTTCGTCGGATGCCGGATTTTTCGTAAACAAAAGTCTTGTTTCCTGGTGCTAGCCCAAAAGTTCCCTACATTTGTATATAACATTTACGCATAGGTGGGCGTTATCTCGATAAATTATCGCGATAACGATATCGGGTTATCTATTTTCCGATATTTTTTCCGCGTTATCGATATATCGGTATCGCCGATACTTTTGGTTCCAAACTAGTGATAATCGATAATTTTAGTTTTTGGTTCCAATTTAGCACAGGGGCGAGCCGCGAGTGCCTTGGAGGCAGAAATAGGAAGTTCCGAGCTGGCAGGAGGATCCTCAAAACCTATGAGGAGATGAAAGATAGCCTCACCAGGTAAGAAACTAAGAAACAGTATTCAAATATTCTTACTATTGTATTATAAAATAACGCTATATATAGTCAATAATCAATATTGTATTATAATTTTGGATTTATGGATTTATCGGTTATCATCTTATCGGGCGATAAATTTATCGCCAGTTATAGATTATCGGTTATCGCCGATAAGGTTATCGTTATCGATTTATTGGTTATCGTGATACATTTTTTTCGTTCTCGCGCCAACCTATGCATTTATGTGACCTTACTATTAAATACCCCACTTTCCTGCAGTCCTACTATTAAAAATCTTACATTCCTACAAACCTTATAAATCCGGCTAAATTTATTTCAATTACTACGGTTCCTACAATCTTACTATTTCCATTCATTAACTCATACTATCTCCAATTTAATTTCCCATCAATAATATATCGTATTTTATTTTCAACTTGTCATTTTAGCTATTGAATATTTACATTATTAATTTATTGTTTTCACTATTCTCTCCTCTTTAATTCCCGTTGATAAATTAGTATTTTATAATTGACTACGAACTATTAAAGTAAAAATGATTTTTTTACCATATTTCTAGTGTCTAATATTCTAAACCAATTTATATTTCTCGTACATTAATTCGATAAACCATAAGATTATATTCTTCACATATTAATTTGTCATTGTTTTAAATAAATCATTTTTTCTTTTTAATTCATCTCCATAGAATGTTATCTTCCATCATTCAAATCGATAAAATTAACAGCAAAGTTATTGCGATAGATAATTTATTTTATTTCAATGGGGACCCTGTTAAAGTCCTGATGACGTCAATGATAAATCGGGGGATCAATTGCCATTCGTCTTGTTGACGTCAATTTCCATTCATCCTGATGATGCCAATGAGAGAGGTCTGGTGAGCAATATTGATTCGTCCGATTATGTCACTGAGAGATCGAGGGATCAATTTTCATTCATCGTGATGTCATCAATGAAAGATTGGGCGATCTCGTCCCATTCATCCCGATGTATATAACTATTCTCGCTTCTTTCCTGCACTCCACTATCTTTTCAATCCACTGAGAGAACGGGCGATCAATTCCCATCTGTCCCGATGAGGTCAATTAGAGATCGTGCTTTTCATTCACATTCGTTCTGACGACGTCAATGAGAGATCGGACGATCAATTCCGATTGATCCCTATAATGTCAGTAAAATATTGAGCGATCCATTATCATTCGTACCAATGACATAAATCAATTCACATTCTTTCCGATGACGTCAATTAGAGATCAAGTGCTCAATTCCATTCGTTTCGATTTTGTCACTGTAAGGTCGGTCGATCAATTTCTATTCATTCCATTCACATCACTGCAAGATCGGTCGATCAATTCTCATTCGTCAGATGACGTCAATGATAGAACGGTCGATTAAATGTCATTCGTCCCAATGACATCAATGAGAGATTAGATGATCAATTCATAATCGTCCTGATTACGTAAATGAGAGATCGGGATCCCAATTTACATTCCTCCCGATATGTCAATGAGAAATTTTGCGAGCTATTCACATTCGTCCAGATGAAGTCCAGGAGAGATCGGGCGATAAATGTCTATTCATGCGGAGACGTGTATGAGAAATTGGGTGATCAATTTCCATTGGTCTTGATGGCGTCAAGGAGAAATCGAGCGATATATTTACATTCATTCTAATGTCCTTAATGAGAAATCGCGTGATCAATTTCTCTTCTTACCAGGAGGCCAATGAAAGATCAGGCGATCAATTCACATTGGTCCCGTGACGTTAATGAAAAATAGATAAATCATTTCCCATTCGTCCGACTGACTACACAGAGAGAACAAGCGATCAATTCCAATCGGACCCTTGCTTTACATTCCCATTCGCTCCGATGACGTCAATAAGCTATCGGGTAATCAATTACCATTCGTCCCGATGAAGTCCATAAGAGATTGGGCAATCAATTCCAATTGATTCCTATGATGTCACTGATATATCGGGCTATCCATTCTCATTCGTACCGATGACATAAAAGAGAAATTTCTCCAACAATTCTTATTTCCCTGACGACGTCAATTAGAGATAAAGCGCTCAATTCCATCCGTCCCGATTTCGTCAATGAAAGATCGAGCAATCAATTCCCATTCGTTTCGACGACTACATTGAAAAATCGTGCATTTCATTCCCATTCGTCCCCCTGACTTCAATGAGAGATCGGCTGATCAATTCCTTTTTCGTCTCAATGACTTCAATGAGAGATTTGGCGACCAATTCCTATTTGTCCTGATAACGCCAATGAGAGATCGGGTGCTCATTTCCCATGTGAAAAATTATAATGAATGAATGCGTTTACAATAATTCACTATCCACTAAGCCATTGGTTGACAGATGTCGCTTGCCTTGTTCGCAAAACATTTTGAAAAATGTGACATGACTACTGATGAAAAATTTGATTCACACTAGATATTAATGTATAGACGAGATTGAAAAAAAAACAAAACTGGCAGCTAAAGTATAAATGAAGTCATTCCACTTTCTCGGTTCAAGCTTTTCTTAATATCTTTGAAATATAAAAAATATGAACAACAAAGTTTGATAAAAAAGCAACTATCCTCACTTTCAGATTAATCTTTCTTTTTTAGCCTAGATATATCTAAACATTACCGTCCAAAACTGGAAAACAAAATACCCGATCATCAATTTCTTGAAAATTCTCGTTTAATTTCCATCATATTGTTTGAAATCTGCCTGTGACATATACTGTACTATCCAAGTTTCGTTTCATATAATGGTGGATAAAGTTATGACGAAAGTAATGTGTTTTTGAATAAAAGATGCGACTAAAATTAAAGAAGCATAATTATAAATTCAGCCATAGCAAGAAAACAACATTATAATCTCGTAGACAATTGGACTAAATATATTTGTGATGGTAAGATTGTTAAAAAAAGGGGAAATGGTCACTAACGGAAGAAATTAATTAAACTTAGCTGTAACTTTATGAAAGTCAAGTAATTTTGACCCCCACTTATTTTTGGACATGTTGGCGTGAATCGTTTCCAAACTAGTGGGAAAAATTTTTAAGCAGAAAAATTTACATACTGAAGATAAGATTTTGCCTTCCATACCCCATTTTTAACAATTTGCCCTTTTCAAAATTTTAACTATGCTCATGAGTGTACTTTTTCAAGAAACTTTTAGATAAAATGTTTCATACCTTATTTCACAATAGTCACTTAGTTAAAGGCAGCAACTCAGACCTTGTCCATTCGTATCCATTTGTTCAATGGATACGAAAATATAGACTATGGTTCTAGTTTTGTTTTAGTCCTGGCGTATACTTTACCCAATTTCTAAATTCATTTGAATACTTTTCCAAAAAATGTTTCCTGCCCAGCCTAAACTTTTCACTTTTATAGGTTTTCTTATAAATGAATTAACGAATAATTTTAAACGATGTCTTAACTTCTTCCAATTCTCTTGAAGGCCTTATTTTTAGTCGCGTGCGACTCTGTATCTCACTATGTCGTCGGTCAGTCGGTTCCCGTTTCGCATTGTTTTGTTTTGGAAATAACATTATAACTATTCGGCCGATTCTAACGATATTTGAACCCCTTATGTTGTTTTACATTCTCTTTCAAAGGATATAATTGTCAAAGTCCTCTCTAGGCTAGCTAGGGAATTATTGAAAGTTTTGAAGGTCGTAAGGTCATAAATCAGAATAAGTGAGAGCACGCGACATTTTGGTTAGCAGACCTTGTTTTTAGAATCTGTTATGGTTTTAAAATCTGATAAGGACAACAGAGTAGTGATTTTAAATATCGCTTCATACATTGAAGAAATGGACCCCCTTCCCCTCTCCGATAACTCGACTTATACCTCAATGCGTTCAAATCTCCTTAAGTCTTATCATGACGATTTTAACAATGAACTTTGTTATCTGATTAATGGTTTTCCTGAGTTAAGTATGAAGTTTAAAACCACCCTTCCGACCCTCACCAACATACATATATGGTCTTCCCAAGATTCATAAGCCCGGCGTTCCCATCCGTCCTATAATCTCAAATGTGGGGAGTTGTACCCAAAACTTAGCGAAGGGGCGAATCCAGACCCTTTCCCTTATACTAGGGAATATCTCAGGTTTCCATATAAAAAGATTCTGTATATTTTATACAAAAACAAGAAATATTGACCTTAAAGAAAGGGCCATGTTGCCATGTGATGTTAGTTCTTTATTTACGTAAGTACCAGTGGAATTCATGCTCGATAGATTAGAGGAATGGCTTAATGTGAACTTTTCCTTTTCCTCCATAAATACTAAATTAATCATAAATTTTATCAAGTTAGGTGCCAAGCACAATTATTTCAGTTTTAACAATAATCAGTGTCGAGGGACAAAGGCTAGTGACCCAAAAGTCTCAACAAGGTACACACGTCTGTAAGCCAAGCTGCCACTGTCGGCGCTGGGCTCGGGTAGAATTGAATTCGGGCATGGTAAATTCCTTCCAACTAGAGTGCAATATTATAAAGGTTGGCTCTTTGAATGGGAATACGTTTGCCGTGTTCGTCTCAAAGGTTTTCGAAAGATAAACACCTCTACAAAAATAAACTTTAATACAAATAATAATAAAAACATGGGCAGAGATAAATATGGAAATCTAAATAATAATTAGTACGACCAAAGAATATTATGACGGGCAAAAATTAAGAAAACTAGGTCCGGGAAAAATATATAAGTGATCCAATAAGTTGAATTGAAGGAAAGACTTAGCAAGTCTATTGGCGTTACACAAAATGGGGGAATTCTTCTTAGGACTGGGAACGGAGAGGTGGGACTTATGAGGAAAGGACTCCTGGTTACCTCTGGTGAATGAACTGGGGTTGGTCAGATCTTCGTCGATGTGATCCCGATGCGAAGGCGTCCAGAGAGACTCCGAGGGGGGTTAAGATTACCTCAGCTTCAGGAAGAAGTAATCACAAATCGAGATTCGCCTGCTGGACGGCAGGAAGTCTCAACCAATGTAGTGAGACGAGAGAAACCCAGAACAATCTTCCGGGGCGCAAACAAGGTTTCTGTGATCTTCCTTTGATCAAAGCGGATTACGCGAAGACGATCTGCTGACGAGATCACAAGGGCGAGAAGATCACTTCGCGGGGGACAGATACTCGGCTCTGGCGGCAAGAAGCTCGGGCTCTCTCTATCTGCTGAGGCTTTGCAGACATCACCTTAAATAGGAGCCACAACCATGGTTGTCGGAATGCTGTGCAGCAAGGGGTCCCAAGGGATATCGAAGGCGGCTTAAGCAAACATGGACCTTGATAATTTCGGAGCATCGACTAGGCGAAAGGGAAATAAGCGAAATTCCCTTCTACCCCCAAAGGGGGGAAGATAAACACGGCTGCTGGGCCTCAGAGCGAGATGTCGTTATCAAACTGGGGAAAGAAGGTAATAAAGCACCCCAAATTAAATACAGCTGCACGGATCCGTCTTGAATACGGAAATTCTGTGTGATAATGGCGTATTGAGTTTCATGCTCCCACACACCTCCCTTCTGAAGATGAAATTTCACAGACACGTAGGGGATGGGAAACGTCATTCCCCACAAATAGGAGAGATAGTAATTGTAAAATACAATTTACCCGACTGGATACAAGCTAATAGGGGAATCTTGAACTTCGGGCCTTTATATGAGGTTGTGGAATTTAGGAGTTAACGATAAGTAAGAATAATACCCTTCCTCCACAAAAAGTGGGCGATGTCTTGGGGTTTCACACGAGGGATCTTGAGCGGAGTTGTTTCCTTGTGCGCGGAAGAGGCATGCTGGCAATGGCCTTTACTTTATCTTACTGGGAGGTCATCTGGTTTTCCCAAATATGAAAGCCTAAATAACGAATGGAATTATAGGCAAAATAACATTCACTAGACCCAATGGTCAATCCGTGTTCTCGTAAATCTCATGAGGAGGGAGCCAAGGGAGACTAGGTGTTGTTCCCATGTACGCGTGGCAACATACCCATTATCGAAATAAAACGACACGTTACCTAGGCCATCCAGGATTCACTACAATATTCTATTATAATTACTGCAAGCAGTAACTAAACCGGAGTTGTTTCCTTGTGCGCGGAAGAGGCATGCTGGCAATGGCCTTTACTTTATCTTACTGGGAGGTCATCTGGTTTTCCCAAATATGAAAGCCTAAATAACGAATGGAATTATAGGCAAAATAACATTCACTAGACCCAATGGTCAATCCGTGTTCTCGTAAATCTCATGAGGAGGGAGCCAAGGGAGACTAGGTGTTGTTCCCATGTACGCGTGGCAACATACCCATTATCGAAATAAAACGACACGTTACCTAGGCCATCCAGGATTCACTACAATATTCTATTATAATTACTGCAAGCAGTAACTAAACCGAAAGAAAGACGCCTAAATTGCATTAGGCCTTTCTCACAGGGTAACGCACTGTACTTCCGAGCACTATCATTGAGGGGAATTTTTTAATAGGCCTTACATAGGTCTATTTCTGAGATAAATTTGGCCTCTTCAAACAGGTGTAGATTCTGGTCGATGATCGGGATTAGTTCCGCGTCAAAAACCGTCACGGAATTCAATTTCCAGAAACCTACACACATCCTGAAAGTTTGATCGGGTTTCCTTACCATTACAATGGGGGAGCAGAAATCAGAGGTGGAGGGCTCAATTATACCCAACTTTAGTAGGTTTTCCACTTCTGAATTAAAGGCCGGAAGAAGATGCACAGGCAAGGGGTATGGTTTAGTGCGAACAGGCTCCTGTGTTTTTAGAGAGATGTCATGTATGAAATAACGCACACATCCTGGCTTTTCCAAAATCACGTTCACAAATTCAGCTAATAACTTAGCCAGTTGAGCCCTTTGCGGGGGTTACAATTGGGGGTTTAAATCGATTTCCTGGGCGGTTTCTTCACTGGAACCGGGAAGTGCAGGTAGGGGTTGCTTCTTATCTGACTCGACGCAAACCGTCTGTATCAGATTGAGAGGCTCTGGGGGGTAAACGGCTTTCATCACCGCCTCTTTGTCAAGCGCGACTATGTTATTAATACACGCACGGCGGTGGTATCGCTTAAGCATGTTTATGTGATATAACTTATTACCGGCGGGGGGGGGAGGGGTCTTTATGAGGTAGTCTACGCGTCCACGGGTCCACGGGTTCTCGTGTTTCTAAAACGGGGAACGGGCCTTTACATTGTGAAAGGAGCTTATGTGATTCAGTGGGTAGGAGGAGCAATACGTTATCACCGGGTCGGAGGCGTCGATCTTTTGCCTTTACGTCGAAATGAGTCGGGTATTTCTCCAAATTAAGATCCGTATTTTTATATGCGATTTTAGTGCATTACTCTAAGCGGTTCCTCAGGGCTAATGCGTACGAATACGAGGTTTTAATCTCTTCAGTGAGGCAGGGATTTGCGAACAATTCGTTGAGAATACTCATAGGGACTCGGACGTTTCGCCCATAAAGGAGTTCGAACGGGGCGAACCCGCAAATCCTATGAGGAATCTCACGGCAGGCAAAGAGAGCGACTGACAGATACCAATGCCACTCTTGAGGCTGAGCGTGGCACAGCTTTGTCAGGACGGTCTTCAGAGCCCCGTTTAATTTTTCGCAGACTCCGTTAGCAGCAGGGTGGGAAGGAGTTGTGAAGAGAGCTTTCATCAGTAGAAGTTTTCCCACGTATTCCATGAGTTCGGACGTAAATTGTCTGCCTCGATCAGGCAATATCTCCTTAGGGATGCTGAGTCGAGAAAAGATAGCTATTAATGCTTTCGCACACGTTATGCTATCGATTATTTTAAGGTGAACTGCGTCAGGGAACCTCGTAGCGAAGTCCACGAGCGTAAGGATATAAGAGTCTCCTTCGCTCGAAGGGGGGTGAATTGTGCCAATTAAGTCGATAGCCACTCTAAAAAAGGGTTAAGACACAATGGGGATCTTTTGCAGGGGGTCAGGGGGGAAAGTGCGATTCGTCCTTTTGCCGTCGTCTTTTGCCAAATATCACAAGATCGACAAAATTCTGAAATTTCTTTAGCAGCGACGGGCCAAAAGAAATATCGAAAGATTGTTTGGGCGGTTTTATTGTGGCTTAAATGGCCAGCCAATAACCCATCGTGGGCAAGGCGAAGAACTTGAGGGAACGCGAGAATGGGGGATGCAAAGTGAGCAAGTCTTAGCACCATCCCCGGTTGAGGTAGAACGGCAAAGGGGGTAATTTTTAACGAGATATATAACCTTCCTTGAGCCACAATCAGAAACTTGATTCTCCTGATGGGTTTTTCCCACAGGAGCTGGAGAGAAGAGAACTTCTTCTGCTCACTTGCGAACTCCTTGTTATAAAGGGACGCAAATTCGGGGGCATACGGAGTTTCTAAAGGCACAGGGGTTGCAATCTCTTTTAAGGCCTAAGCCCTCGTAAGGACGGGCTGAGCGACAGGATTAGGGGAGATCTGGGGGTTCTGGCCGACTAAGACGGCGCATAACTTAATGGGGGCTGCAACGGCTCCACCCAACAGGTGGAGTATTTACAATCTAGGTAGCAGTGAACCACGGGGAACCAGTTGGCGCGCCCCAAGTAGTCGTGGACTACTGCATACCTCTCGTGGTCGGGACTTACTGGGGAAGCCTACCGGGGAACCGTTAGTCGGGCAGAAGATGGAGTTATTGGGCTAACAGGTGATTGAGAGAGAGAAACATTGACCTGATGGACTTTTTGGATGGGGGAAGGGCGAAGATGAGAGTTTTGAGGGCAGTTGGACTTAAAATTTTCGGTCATGCCGCACGTGAAACACACGATGGGCCGCTGGGGATGGGGAATCGAATAGTGGGTGATTATTTAGGAGGAGCTTAATATCCCTCGATTCTTGCGGGGTAGGGAATCTAGGTTTGAAGGGGACCAGTAACTTTGACAAAATGGGACGAATTTTTTAATTGGAGTGTGGGGGAATTCTACGTGGAATTTCTTTTCCAGCACGGAAGTGAAGTCCATGCGCTGGAGAAGATTCTAGAATTTGGTTAGGTTAAATTGGTAAGCCTCCCCCCCTCCACAAGCGGTAGTCTCCAACCGCGTCCACCACGGACCACCTTTACGCGGGTTAGAATCGCCCCGGCGTGAAGATTCGAGGCCATTAGAGAGTAGCGCTGTTTCCCCCCACCCCCGCGGTGGGAAGCCTCGGATATATATAGGGCTAGTCTTCCATGTGGGAGACACAGAGTTGAGGAGTCTCGCCCGGACCCAAGATTCCGCCAGTTCCAAGTCAAGTGCTAACAACAAAGCAAAGTCACGGCTGAACTTTTTTTGTGTTGGAATTAGCCCCAGCCAGTGAGGCAATTCCATTTGACGATCGCTATCGAGCGATTTTTCCGACTCCAGTCATCAACTCCTGTCGAAGCCCTCCTCGTTCGCCCCTCGTTTTCAGGTGGCCGAAATACTCTCTCATGGACCGGACGTTACCGCCCCCCAGTCCTTTTGGAGAACCGCCATCACGTTAACTTCCCGCTCAGAAGCTACGAGCACCCTCGCCTCACGTTTATTGCCTGCAGAAGTCATCCGCGAAGCCTTAGCCTGACTTCTCACCTGGAATCCTCCGTAAGCTAACCCCTCTCTCCCTTCGGTAACTCATTTGAGTTAATCCTCCCCATTTGAATAGTCTCTTTCTGTAACGTATTAATTTCTAACTTCTGAGTCTGACGCTTAACTCTGCAATTTTCTCCCTCATTCAACAATTTAATTTTGCCCATTTATTCTCTTATTTTATGTAAATAAAATTATATTTTTGTACATGCCTCTTTAAATAACCTTGAGCTTTGCCATTGCCCAAATTTTACCTGACCTCGTTGCACTCTTATCTCGCTGTTCCGTGCGTCGAAACTCGTGAAGTTCTGTCCCTTGTCGGATCGCCTTTAAGTTATTGGTCCCTCCCCCATAGATATAATATGGTATTAATATAATGTAATCTTATACCACGACATGGAGTACTTGGGCAAATTACTCTTACTCTTGGGATATGGGGGATGCGATTTCTTGGGGTCTTTCGGATACATATTATGGCTGGGCGCGTATAGATCCGCCTTTTCCAGGCATTCCTTAAAGGTAGACGCTCGTAAATCTTTTATGAATGCACGGATCTCGGATGGCAGCACAGCCATTAACTGATCACGATGACGAAATCTAAAAGAGACTCGTATTCGCGTCCTACTTGAGCCGAGTCCAGCCAGAATTGTAGGCATCTCTGAAGGATGAATCTAAACTGGCAGTAAGTTTAGCCAGGTAATATTTTTGCCTGGCGAAACTTAGCCCGATAGAAATCGGGATATACATATATTGATTGCCGATAACAATTCCGCCTTGAGAGTCGAATAATTAAGGGTGGCTTCGGCAGGAAGAGATATGAAAATTTCCTGAAGGTGGCTGTTGAGCAAGGGAAGTAAGCGTGTGACTCAATTTCTCCTCGATGTCCCACGAATTCACTACAAAAGTCTTTTCGAAGTGGGTGAGGTAGGTACTAAAGTCTTCGTCATCCTTGAATACGGGTAACTTAACCGAAGGGGTCTGAGGGGCCTCATTCCTTAAACTAACAGAAAGGGTTCCTACGTTATTCCGACTTAGCTCTCGCTCATGTTGACGGTTTCTTTCCATTTCTTCTGCTTCTCTTTGCTCCCTTTCCCTTCTTTCATCTGCTTCTCCTTGTTCTCTTCATTATTCGGCTTCTTATTGCTCTCTTTCAGCTTCTCTTTGATCTCTTCTTTCTACCCTTTGATTTCTTTCTTCGTCCTGGATATAAGCAATTAAATCCTTTTTGTGGAATCTATCAAAGGACGACATCCTTGACAGTACGTGTGCATCTAGCAGCTCGAACGTACACGGAAGACACGACACAGAATATGGGGCTCTCACCATGTTTTTTTTTAATCTACTAATATTTACCCCCTCCCCCCCCCAAAAAAAAAGAAATGCACACAGAAAAAAAAGAAATATATAAAACACAATTGACAATTTAATCCCTATCGGATTAAAATTTTCTGTCCTCTTAATCCAGCTCGTGAAAGTTATGGTGTCGCTGGCACACAATTAAATAGTTAAAAAAATAAGTTGATAATTAGTTTCACAATCTTTGAATAACTTTGAGCGAACTTAGGCAAACTCGGTCAGAATAATTGAATGGGGGGGAATTGAAATTTAACGGGTTCTTAAGTAAAAAAACAAAACAACTATACCTGACACCAGATTTTAATATAAAGATATATAATAGATATACATATATGTATGTCGAAGGACGAAGGCGTGTAACCAAAAAGTCCCAACGAGGTACACACGTCTATAAGCTAGGCCGCCATTGTCGGCGCTGAGGTCAGGTACAATTGAATTGGGGGAAGGTAAATACCTTCTAACTAGAGTGCAATATTATTAAAGTTAGCTCTTTGAATGTGAATCCGTTTGCCGGGTTCGCCTCAACCAATGTAGTGAGACGAGAGAAACCCAGAACAATCTTCCGGGGCGCAAACGGGGTTTCTGTAATCTTCCTTTGATCAAAGCGGATTACGCGAAGACTATCTGCTGACGAGATCACAAGGGCAAGAAGATCACTTCGCGGGGGACAGATACTCGGATCTGGACGGCAAGAAGCTTGGGCTCTCTCTATCTGCTGAGGCTTTGCAGACATCACCTCAAATAGGAGCCACAACCATGGTTGTCAGAATGCTGTGCGCAGCAAGGGGTCCTAAGGGATATCGAACGCAGCTTAAGCAAACATGAACCTTGATATTTTCGGAGCATCGACGAGGCGAAAGGGAAATAAGCGAGATTCCCTTCTACCCCAAAAGGGAGGGAAAATGAACACGGCTGCTGAGCCTCAGAGCGGGACGGTGTTATCAAACCCGGGGAAGACGGTAATAAAGCACCCCAAATTAAATACAGCTGCGCTGATCCGTCTCGACCAGGAAAGGTCTGTGTGATAACGGCGTATTGAGTTTCATACTCCCACAATTATTATAAGCTAACGGATTGGATTCCTATGGATTCTTCTCTGTTTCTCTCTCTCTCTCTCTCTCTCTCTCTCTCTCTCTCTCTCTCTCTCTCTCTCTCTCTCTCTCTCTCTCTCTCTCTCTCTCTCTCTCTCTCTCTCTCTCTCTCTCTCTCTCTCTCTCTCTCTCTCTCCAGTTTTAGGTGATCTTTTGATGGAACTTTTTGGAAACGAATTTCTCCCAGATTCTCTTCTTCCAGGTGTCAATTGCTTTGGCTATGTTGACGACACATTTTTTGTGGTAAATTCTTCTGTAGGCATAAATTCCGTGCTTCGCTCCTTAAACTCCTTCCTTATTGTATTTCCTTTACGGTTGCAAAAGAAAGTGAAGAAAAATTACCTCTCTTAGATGTCCTAATATCGAAAAATAGCCAGGATAAACCGATTTTTAAAATATACAGGAAACCCACTTACTCTGATCAATATGCACATTCGTTCTCCAACAATTCTTTTTCTGTTAAAAATAGGTGTTATGCTGGGTATGTATCTACGGGCCCTTCATATTTGTGATCCGACTTTTATTGCTGAGGAATTTCAACACATTAAGTCTTTCGCAAATTTGGGTAAAAGAATGTTTTTATAGGGAAGGCTTTATTTAAAGGTAGAATAGTTTATTATGGTAGTAACAGAGGGACTGGAATTTCTCAAATTTTCTGTTAATATTTCTGATACTTTTAGAAAATTCATACCGAGTGAAATTCAACTAGTCCCCTCTTGTTCCAATAATGTCTCAGTCCTCCGTAGGCATAAAATAACTAAGAAATAAACAACATAAACGGGATCTTCAATTGAGTTTTAAACATCGAGAAAAAGAGAATTATCACATTGATTTTAAAAATTGACAATAATTAAAATTAAAGTAAAAACACTAATAATATATAGAATTAAATAATATTACCCAGTGGTATTTAAAAAAATAGAAAGTGAAATCATAACAAACTGACTTGATTATCAAGTATTATAAGTTACTGAAGTAAACAAAAATAACATTATATTTAATTGTAAAAACACACACCATAAAAAGACAAAAACCCCAAAAATAAATCAGAATGAACAAGAAACTGACCTTAAACGTGGGAGTTGAGAAATCAACTAACTAAACATTTAAAATTACTGACGAAATTTATTCGGTTGGTCGGTTGGCTAGTTAATCTATTGAAGTGTTGGTTGGTTATATTGTGAACAATTTAATTGAGGAGGCGTAATTATTTAACTTTGGATTTATTTTAATGATATATAGTGACTCTAAGATTTTCAAATCGAGAGAAGTTAAGGCTGAAGATAATATGGTAAATGAATTAGAATTAAGAGGATGATTGTGATTCTCTGAATGTTGCCTGATGGAAGAGGCTTCAGGTTTAGAAATGGGAATACCAGTCTTATGAAACAAACCCAAGTGCTTCGTGATCCTGCAGTTGAATTGTATCTCCCACCCTTTTTCAACTGACACTGAGTGTCAGTTTAAAAAGGGTGTGAGATACACCGAAACTGTTCTGAATTAAATTGTCTTCGGAGAATGTGGTTTAATTCCTCATATATATATATATGTGTGTGTGTGTGTGTGTGTGTGCGTGTGTATGAGCGCGTGGACAAAATCTTGATTAACTTATGATGCGTCATTTTGTTTCGGACGGTTTAACGACCTTCGTTTGTCGTTAAGTCACCAAAAAGCTTGGATTCTATCGGTAACTATCGGTAATCCCAAATGACATCCTGAAGTTGCTTGATGCTACTGTCAAAGTAAACCTTTCTGATGACGTCACGAAATGCGAAGGCCTTGTGCCAAACTGTAAGAAACAAACTGACCTGTGTCGGAACATTGCCGCGATTAAGCTAATCGAGCTTTTTAGTCGCGTGTGACTCTGAAACCTCACAATATCAATCGGTCCCCGTTTTGCCTTTTTTTTAATAACATTGTAACTATTTTGCCGATTCTAACGAAATTTGAAATTCTTATGTTGTTTTACATTATCTTTCGAATTATCATTGCCAAAGTCCTCCTAAGGTTAGACAAGGATTTTTTGTTTTGGCAAAAACATCATAACTATTCAGCCGATTCTAACGAGATTTTAAACCCTTATGTTGTTTTACATTCTCTTTCGAATGATATAATTGTCAAAGTCCTCCCAAAGTTAGTATGGGAAGGAATTATTGAAAGTTTTAAAGGTCGTAAGGTCATAAATCAGAATAAGTTAGAGCACGCGACCTTTTGGTCAGCAGACCTTGTTCCAAATAGTCTCATTAATTTTTAACCCTAATCAACTAGTCGCTGCATTAAAATTATAAACCAATTATAATTTTGTTTGGTAGTATCGCTACGCATCAGGAGGCCTGTTATGAAGATATTCCAACGAGGCCAATACGTTTATAATTTATTTTTCTTATGTACTAGCCTACCCACCCCAAATCTAACCTCCTCTAACCTAGTTGTGTGCAAAATGAATCAATATATTTTCATGCGAATTTACACACAAATAGAACGATATAAAGATATAGTTGCGAAATTATTCAAAATGGTCACTTTCTGCCTTCACCAACTTCAGCAAGTGGTACCTGAACTGGTTGCATGCCTTGGTTAGGGAGTCCGTGTCAACGGATGACATTAACTCCACAATGGTGTCCCTCAGAGATCCTAAAGGGTTCTGAGCAGCCTTCGTGACATCCTTCTCAACACCGCCCCACAGGGGTTGCAGCCGGGAGAGCTTGGTGACCACAAGTCTGGGGACCAATGGTGCAGAACGTTATTGAACAACCACTCATGTGTCTTCCTTCTCATATTTGTGTTGGAGCAGTATCCTACTGGAAAGGGTAAGGTCTTCCCGTGGATACGTGGTCCATTCAATGCTTGACTACACTCTACAGCACCTCAATGTAAACCTCCGCATTGACCTTGAGGCATTGGGAGAAGATCTGAGGAAGCATAACGTGGCCTTCGCTGCTGACCACGACCAGAACCATAAAAAATGCAGGATATTTGTTGAGCATGACTGTAGGCACTTCTGATGGGTCTTTGCACAGCCAGCAAGCCTTCTGCTGGTTCACCTTCCTCCCTTTACGAATTTTTTTTATCAGAAAAGAAACTAAGCCTCAGAAACTTTATCAGAAAAGAAACTTCATTTATGAGTGTTTGTGCCTTCACTTGAAGGCTATCCTTATTAGCCTGCGTGAGAAAATGGCGCCTCTTCAGCATTTTTGACTGCTCTGTGGATGGTTGCCTCGCCCACACCCATATTCTAGGCAAGTTTCCCTATGGACTGGCCAGGTTCTTCTGCGTGACACTGGTGACGAATTTTTGATTCTTGTTGGTATGAGAGCGACGCTGTGACAGTGTCATCGGGCGGTAACTTCCTCATTATTCTCAGGCTCGCTATACTCCCGTTTCACTTTGTAAACGAGGTTCCTCGGCGAGGTAAAACAATTCACAATCCCCTTCACTCTTCTCACGGCGTGGAGGACCGCGAGTATGGCGTACCTTTTTCTATTTCAGTTGTCATTCTCAGAAGAAACCACATATGCTGCCAGCCGCATGAAAGCTAAACTCACATTTTCAACTTTGTATCGATTTATTGAAACTCACAATAAGTGGTGTTTGGCGCGCATCAACTGATAATGTGATTGATTTCAGTCCTCCATATAATAATAAACACTTTCGTTTGTATGCTTAATTTCACTGTGTCTGTCTCGTTCTGAAAATAAAACGAAGTAAGAAGACTCGTAAATCTTCAGTCCTGGAGCATCTGCTGGGAGTGTTTCGAGGTTGAAGGTCGGGAGAAACTAAAACGTACTAGCTCCACTAAATCTCAACCAGACCCTCTCGAAATTGTTGATTTAACCTCTTTGGAGGCGACTCAACTAGAGAAAGATTTAGGTGCGTGAATCTTGTTCAAATCTCTACTATGGCCGCACTTTGAGTACACCGTAGGAATTCTGATTATCAACAATGCGTAAATGGCTAGAACGAGTTCTAGCCAGGACCACCAAACTAATCCCTTCTTTTAGGCAAAAAGGATACCAAAGACAGCTACGAGAATTGGTGCTATTCTTTGTAGAGACGCGCCGTATACGTGGCTAGGTCAATGTGACCTATAAAATTATATTGAGAGTTGCAAATGTGGAGTACAGAGATACCAGTTAGATCTAACTCAATTTAGGACGCGTTTGCGGGAGCTTTTTCTCGTAGAAGTTCTGCGACAGCTTTAGTCTCGGCTGGACACTAGGTAGACACTGATATCTCTCCTAGGAATGAATGGAAAAGTCTTTTGAGGTAACTCCATTCCTTGTTATTCTCTCCCTCTCTCTCTCAAATTATATATCTCTCTCTCATTTCTCTCTCATTTCCATACCTCTCATTGTCCTAGTAATTCTTCCTCTCAATCACACAACAGTATATATCTTATTCCCCCCCCCCCCTTATATTTTATACTTACTCTCATTTTACCTCTTGTTATCTATCATTTTCTTGCTCTCTCATTTTATCTATCTCTCTATCATAGTACCTCTCTCATTCATTCTCTCAATCTCTCATTCTATCTCTCATTATAGCTGTTAGGCTATGTGTCATTCTTTATATCTCTCATTTCCACACGTCATTTATATGTTTCTCTCAATATCTCTCTCTATTAAAGTCAATCTTTCTCTCTCTCTCTCATGCTCTCTTTGTCTGTTTCTCATTATATCTTAAGTTCTCTCTCATTTTGGCTCTCATTCTCTCACCCTCTGACCCCCCTCCTCTATATAATTCTCCCTTTGTCTCTTTCTCATTATATCTTAAGTTCTCTCTCACCATCTGATTCTCCTCCCCCCTCTCTTTTTCAATATCTCTTTATTTCTCTAAATCTCTTTCTAATTCTCTTTCTTATATCTATCTTTTTCTCCCTTCTTCTCCCCACTTTTCTATTCTCTCCTATTTGCGCCCCTCTTTCTCATATCTCTCTCTCTCTCTCTCTCTCTCTCTCTCTCTCTCTCTCTCTCACTCTCTCTCTCCGTCTCTCTCTCATGACGCTTGTTATATTTATTTGCGCTCCGTGAAAATTTATAAAATTTTATTCATCTTAATTTGAATTTTTTGGCCCATTTAAAAAAAAAATTATATTGTAATAAATAATATTTCTTTCCTGTTTGACGACAATTCAACTCTAAATAGATATCATTTATGCAAACTTTTTCATTATTCCTTACGTCCTTTTCAAATATCATTGCCATTCATTTATTGCTCGATCTTTTTCCTTGTTTATTTGATTCCGTGGATGGTATAATATAGAATTTTCATGCACGATTTATGCTTATATATATATATATATATATATATATATATATATATATATATATATATATATATATATATATATATATATATATCGAAGCAAGACATATTTTTAATATGAGAACACACTTACTTCAGAATTCAATTGCAAACTCCATTCTCATTGGCTGATGAGTTTCAGCAATCTTAATTGTGATTGGTTGTTGTCATGGGAATCTCTCAATGGGCGGAGCCTAACTGTTCTCTTTTCTCATGTTTGTTCAGCCCCTAAAAATAGGGGCTAACGAATTGATTCAAGATGTTTCACCAAAATATCAGATTATTTCGTTTAATAGAGGTGAGTGAGTAACTGGCTTTAATTATAAGGGTTATAATTTTTCCCGAATACAATGGATTAATTCTCATTAAAAATGTATTGAACATGGAAGTTAATTGATTAAGACTATAAGAAATTAGTTTGTTTTTTTATAAATATCCTAACTTTTACATTCGGAGTGAAACCTAATGCGAACGAAACATTAAAATAGAACCAACGAATTCAAAAGGAAAAGCGACCTACTCTATTTAAAAAGAAAAGATTCATCTCTGAATTATAAAGTTTGAAACTTCGAAAAAGCAACATTTCAGCAACATTAAACTAATTAATCGTAGCAACATAAATGAATGACAAAATAAGGCCTATTGAGTAGTAAGAGTTTTAGATTCCGCCCTAATTATTAGGCGTTACCGTGCACACAAGGCTAGAGCTACTTGTGCCTTGGAACCTCCTATTGTTTTCTTTAGTCTGAGCTTTGAAGAGACATGGCTTTAATTAATGGCGTATTTGATCAAATGAATTTTGAATCGACGAGATGATTAAAGGATTGTAGGCTGAAAACAAGCTTAAAAAGCTTGTTTTAATGTGAAAGCACTGAATAGGACATATTTGTTTTCGGTCATTGAAAGCATAACAAAAGAATATGTGCTGCGTATCTTTATTGGTTAATTTGGGAAATATTCATCTTTATTGGGGGTCTTTGAGAGTCATTATCTTTTACACGATCCTTGTTTCCTCTGACAATGTGTCACGATTTTCACTCAAATTGAATAATGAATATTGAATAAAGAGAGAGAGAGACTGGGTGAGAGAAACAGAGATAAATTGAAATAGAGAAAGAGAGATAAAAAAGAGAGAAGAAAAAGTGTGTGTGAGAGTGTATATGTGTGTTAAAAGAGTGAGTGTGTGATAGTAAGTGAGAGAGGAAAAAAGAGAGTATAAAAGAGGAGAAAGTGAACCAGAGTGAATGAGAGAGAGCTGAGTCCAAACTCACTCAATTTGCTAAACACTACATGGGATGATCCAAAAGCCTCTGCATTGAGAAATGCCCTCGTTGAAAAGTGAAATAAGTGTCTGCACTGAAAACCACCTTAAGTAAAAGTGAAGAATAGAAATCGTTGTTTTGCCTTTGCCAATAAACCTTGAAGGAACAATCTGTGTTCGAGTACAAGGACGACCTTGTCGACACTTAACTAATTTTACGACCTATTCAATTTTCTTATCGCGAAAACACTTTCGGGTCGCCCTATCGATGCCTAAAACCAGACTTATAGATGAGGATCCAACAAATAAATTAAAAGTTATCAAATCCAATCATAACTCACTTTAACAACTTAAGTTTTTATTGGTGAGGCAATGGTGTGATTAATATCAGTAGGGGAAACCTTATTAAGGGAAAATAGAGCCGGTTTAGAAGCTGGGTGAGAGAGACAAAGAGTTACGACCTCAGCAGTACTCGAAGACTGAAGACTTATCGGTGGGAAAATTGATTGGTCAACCTGAGAGTGTATTGGACACGAGGAGGTTTTTGAGGTTGTGTTGGCGTGCAGTCGAGACAAAGAGGATGCGAAGTTTAGTATATCAGGGGCTACGATGTTTAGGGGCGCTTTCAAATGCCCGTCTCCGGGGGGTTCGATCGGGGAAGTGGCGGCTTTAAATCGAAAGGAGTCTCTCCGCATAGTCTCAATCACATGATTTATCATTATAAGGGTGGCAGATGACAGGGTCACGAACCAGCAAAGAGTATAAGGTTTGTTCAAGAGAGGTTTGTGCAAAAAGAATTGATTATGAATTAAAAAAGAATTAAAAAAGGATTAATTTAGGTTTGTGCAAAAAGAATTCATTCAACAACTTTTATTTCTATGTTATATTTTAAAATAATATGTATCAATTATATTCTTAAACATATTAAATGTAATTTTTTCAACTACACCTTAGGGAAGTTATTCCAGGTTTGTGTTCTTTTGTAAGGAAAGAAATTCTGTGTTATTGCAGTACTAAATCTTTTGTTTGCCAGCATCTAATCGTTAATTCTTAGTCGGCACTTGGTTATTTAGAACGAATATTGAATTATAGCTCATATTAGTGAACCTTTTTAGTATTTAAAATACTTTGATAAGTTGGCTGTGAAAATATGTCGGAAAGGACTAAAACAGAGAGAATTTATTTCAACTGATCCTGCAACGTTTCGAGAAAAATATTGTTTTCGGAATGTAAAACACAATATATATATATATATATATATATATATATATATATATATATATATATATATATATATATATATATATATATATATATATATATATATATATATATATATATATATATATATATATATATATATGAAGTGAGATTCGTCGGACAGTCAAAGAGGGTCCAAGAGGCCATGGATAAAAGGATATAATGCCTCTTGTCCCTTTGATCTAAGATTTTAGCATCCTTTTATGTCCTCGGGGATTCGCGCACACACGGCAAACCCAGGGGTTGGTGGCTCAATTGAAGAATTCGTCATGGAGTAGAGTAGAGTGTATAATCGCGGATGGTGGCTGTACTGATCGAGTACTGGTGGGGAGTCGAGAGAGAGAGAGAGAGAGGGCCCCGATTCCGGAAATCGGGCCCGGATGACACAATTCCCGTCGTCTTCTTCCTCTTAATTGGATTATCCCTCCATCGGATCCCAATCCAACGCGGATTGTGCCCGGGATGCTCGGGTCTGGGGATTATGGGATTACAGTCCTCTTGGCAAGTCCCCTGTCAGTTCTGCACTCTCCAATAGGGCTACGCGGGGGGGGCAGGGGGTCTTAACAGTGACCAGTAAGCGCATAGACCCTTGTGTCGTATATGGAAAAGAGGAAGGTCTAAGGGTATTCAACATTCGATCGAGGATGATAGATGGATGGATAGTCAGACGGGTGGATAGATAGATAAATATAGAGTTAGATAGATATAAAAAAATTCAGAAAGATAAATAGAGAGTTTAGTCAGACATACAGTTATCAGCCAGACAGATAAATAGGCAGATAGGAGGTAGAGAAACAGTCATACAGATAGATAGACAGTCCGGTAAATGGATAGGAATATAGTCAGATAGATAGATAAGCAGTCAGATAGACAAAAGATAGTCAGATAAACAAATAGATATATAAAGAGGCAGATAGACACTCAGGAGACAGACTGACAGATAGGAAGCTAGATAGAAAAAGTCAGACAAATAGATGGACAGATAAGCAGTCAGACAGACATATAGAAAGTTAGACAGTCACACAGATAGATATAATGACAGATAGATATAAGGTCAGATAAATAGATTGTAGGTGCGAAATCGATAGGCGTTGGACCCACGAACTCATCTTTCATCCACAGTCGATTGTGGCTCTCTTTCTGCACCGTCGCCATTACATCCACTCCCTTCACCTTCACCCAATTTATTCCACCTCAAGGCGGGTCTTCTTCATCGGTCATCTCTTATTTGTTTCCGTATTGTCTCCACATCTTACCCCTTACACCTCTTACACTTCTTTACCCTTCATTCATCACACTTATCTACTTTTTTCGTATCAGCTACATTCTGCCACTCACACTTCCACTTTTCTACATGCATTTTATATCATACAAACAATATTTTCTCCTTGTATCTGACATCTGTATCGTACATTCATTACGCTACTCCTTTCTTCTCTCACGTGCAGTTCTGCATTCTAACGATTACACCTATACCCTACACTGGCCTTTACACTACACAGATCTACACCTCGCATCTACACCCTACTTTTCTCCCAACAATTCTTCATTCTAACAATTACATTCATCGAGAACCTTACATTTAAACTCAAGCTTATTTACCCCTACATCTTACATTCACCCCCCGCCCCTCTGCATATCTCTCCCCTTCCCTACTTCCTACTCTCTGCACCCCCCCCCCCGCTCCCGCCTACATGTAAACACATTTAAACGAGAGTTATGTGACATGGGACCGATAAAAAGGCGGGCTGTAATCCCTCCCGCCCCGCAATCCCACATTTTGGCAGGGGGCTTTTCATCTCCCCTTTCCGGAGGAGGGGGGGAGGGCTACTGTCTCTTTAATGGGGGTCTTCTCATTCGCGATCTAAATTCTCGAACCCCACAAAGGAACGTTTGGTTTGATTCTATGAGCGCAATTGGAGGTGTTTGTTCCTCGAAATGCGCCCCACCCACCCGGCAAAAGCCGTATTTTAGGGATGTCGCTGGTCAGTCTTTGTCATCGTTCTTTGCATATGTTCGTTGTTTTCTTTGTCTTCGTTCGTGTTTTATGCTTTAGTTCTTGTTTTCGTTCTTTGTTTTCTTGGTTTCAGTTCGTTGTTTTCTTTATTTTCATTTGTCGTTTTCTGTTTTTGCTCTTGTTTTCTTTGTTTTATTCGTTTCTTTATTGAAATTATTGGTTGTTCTCCTTTTTGCGTTTTTTGCCTCCTTTTCGTTGTTTTCTTCTTTTTTTATTCTTTGTTTTCGTTCTTTGTTTCTTTTTCGTTTCGTTGTTTTCGTTCTTTGTTTTGTGAAGACATTTCTGTTATAATGCCACTGAGTGACGATTTTCTTTATTACTACTACTACTACTACTACTACTGCTGAGTATAATAATAATAATTACTACTACTACTACTACTACTAATAATAATAATAATAATTTCTTCTCTGACCTTTACCATTGGGAAATGAGAATTCTTTTGCAGCAAACTTGGTCTTACCCCTTTCATTTTATTTATACCTTTCTTTATTCCTTTCAGCATTATCTATTTGTCTGCCATCAGTCTTTATCATCGTTTTCCATTTTCTTTATTACTCTTCTTTATATTTTTTCTCCTGTTTCTTCCATTCACCTGCCTCTTCCCTCATTCTCTTCTGAGTTCGAAATGCCCTCGTGGGATTATACCATATCCATCCCTGCTTTCTAGTGAAAAAAAGTTCACTTATGTTATTAATTTAGTGACGCCATTCGTAGATGAGATACCTCGGCAGCATAATGAAATGTACATAAGGAACAGTATGACAATCGCTGGTGAGCAAGAGAGTACCTGTTCCTCGTTGGGAGACGGGGGTGGGTATTGTGGGTGTATGAAACGAACAAGGGATAGTGGAGTTCTTCTTGGAGGGGGTGGGTGGGGGTACCCGTTCCACGTAAGGGGTATGTGGGTATGGGTGCCCCCTCTATTGGCATGGTTTCGAATCAGCGAGGGGGCTATGTTGTGCTGTGAAGATGGGACGAGAATGATAGCTGTGTTATGATTGTCTATGTGCGTTATGATGAGTGTGGAACAACTTACACCCTTTGGGGGAGCTGAGTATCAGCGTATTCTCCAATGGGCGGTCATTTCGTGATGCCGCTGAAAGTTTTGCGTTCGCGCTCGCTATGATTACACGCGTGCCTTGACGCTAGAAATCCAATGCCGTATCAACTACGCTATCGAGAGTGGAAGATGCATTTTTCCTCTAGTCCTTTGGCCTCATCGGTGAATATTTACTCTTCATAAACAATTTAAGAATTTCCTAGAAGATTCTAGGAATCGTTCATGTATTTTCCTCAAATTAATTTATAGTTTTGACGCGAAAGAAATTACTTGTTTCTGCGAACCGATGATCTCTGACGCGAGAAGGAATCTCCAGTTTGGGGGGGTTATCTAAGCATTGTGGGGGGTAAGCGGGTGTCTCGAGGGTTACCTGCGCGGACGCGGATGCGGACCCAGGACCTCGCCCCCACACAAACTAGTTTGTACACCAGAACACAGAAACTCAAAAATACGAACTTTAATATCATGGTGGAGTTAAAAAGCCCAATTGGGGATCTGTTAAACGTCTTCGACGTTTATTTGTTTGGGTTTTTGTTCTTGATATTGTTCTGTATTTGTTTTTACGACTTTCGTTCCCATTCTTGTTCCTGATTTCGCTTTCCTCTTACTGATTTTTTTCCAGTTATGTTGTTCTGTATGGTTGTTACGTTCCTTTCGGTTGTTGTTCTAGTTCTTGCTTCTTGTTCGTGATTTTTTTTTTGTTTCCTCATCTTTACTCGTTTGGTCGAGTGTTATGAACGTTACCATGTTATTATTTGCTTTTGCTTTTTTCGTTCCTTCATTTTTATTTTGCCTGCTCGTGTTTCGTTTGTTTCCGATTTTATTCCGCCACCTCTGACGATCCGCGTTTGGCGTCATCACCTTTAAGGTCTCGTCGTCGTATGGGGCTTCCCGCGGACCCCCGTCTGGTCTTCACCTCCTTCCCTGATCGAACCTGTGGTCTTCTTCCTGGTTGGTGGCGTGCCGTGGTCGTCCCTCTGGGGGTAGAGTTAGGTTCAAATCAGCCGTCCCAGGTTGTGTTTGATCCTGGCCATGCCAAACTTTTGGTTGTCCCTCCGTGGCTTGGTACAACACTTAGTCTTCCCCATCGGGCTAAACTCGGAGTCTTCCCTTCCTGGTCGGGTCGTTTATTGCCTCCCTAATCGGATAAAACCCATGGTGTTCCTTTCATACTCATGTAAGATTCATGGTCTTCCTTTCCTGTGATCCATGGCATTCCTTTCCTACGCGCGTGGGCTCCGTGTTCTTCCTTTCCTAATCATGAGGGATCCGTGTTCTTCCTTTCCTAATCATGAGGGATCCGTGCTCTTCCTTTTTTTAATCGTGTGGAAATCGGAATCTTCCTTTTATATTCGTGTGGGATCTGTGGTTTTCCTTTTCTATTCGTGCGGGATCCTTGATCTTTCTTCCCTATCCGTGTAGGATCTATGGTGTTCCTTTCCTATTCGTGTGGGATCCGTAGTCTTCCTACCCTACTCGTGTGTGGATCCGTGGTCTTGCTTTCTTACAGGTGTGGGATCCATGGTCTTCGTTTCTTACTCGTGTAGAATCCATGGTCTTCCTTTCTAATCGTGTGGGAACTTCGGTCTTCCTTTCCCAATCGTATGGGATCCTCAGTGTTCCTCTCCTATTCGCGTGTGATCACTGCTCTTCCTTTCCTATTCAAGTGGGACCCATGGTCCTCCTTCCCTATTCATGTGGGACCCATGGTCCTTCTTCCCTATTCATGTGGGTTCCGTGTTCTTCGTGTTCTAGTCTCTCTGTTTCGATCTAATATTGTGCTAATCCTCTCAGGCCAAGGTGAACTCTCCCCATCAGTCTCAAACTAGATTGAGTCTTTCTGAGCTTTATTCATTTTAGACATTTCCATTTCATCCCGATTTCATCTCTTTCCTTATAATCCCCATCTTACCAGTTTTTCTTGGCTAGTCGTCTACCAGCTTTCGTCCACTCAGCCCATGTCGGGACGAGGGAGGGGGGGGGCTGGTTCACCCCTACATTTTGGGTCCGGTTTGTGCGAGAGATTTCAACATGTCGGCATTCTTCCCATCCTTTTCTCCATCCACTGCCCTCCCCCCCCAGTCCTTTTTCCTCATCTCTCCTTTTACACCCCACGGGATATCACGTGGCATTTGAAGGATTATGTGACCTCCCAGCCCCAACACCAACAGTTTGCCCTCCCGGTTACAATTCCTGCAGGAAGAGCAGTGGCTATATATCTTCCACACATTTTCGCCTCCTCCATCTTAACTACGATACGACCTCGTTTATATTGTTCTTTAAATTCGAGGAGAAAAAAACCCTTTCTTGATCGGATCGATCCCTGGTCTTCCCTTATTGGTCACATCTATCTTCTGGTCTTCTGTTTCCTGACACATCGTTCCCTACTGCCCTCTCCCTGGACGGTTTTTGCCCTAGTTTCCCGTTCGTGTTCAGGTCATTTCCTGGTGTTCCTTCCTGTTTAGGAGTTGGCCTAGTCTTTCGAGTTCATGGCATGTCCTCATCTTCCGTTCTTGATCTGGTCGGGCTGTGCCCTGATCTTCCTTCCATGCTCGGGTAGGGGCCTGATCTTCCTTCCATGGTCGGGCAGGGGCCTAATCTTCCTTCCATAGTCGGGCGAGGGCCTGATCTTCCTTTCATGGTCGGGCAGGGGCCTGATCTTTAATCTATGGTCGGGCGGGGGCCTGATCTTCCTTCCATGGTCGGGCGGGAGCTGATCTTCCTTCCCTGCCATGGTCTTGTCAAGGACTTCCTTCCCTGCTATGGTCTTGCTAAGGACTTTCTTCCCTGCCATGGTCTTGCCAAGGACTTCCTTCCATGGTCCGATACTCCTCTGATCTTCTATTCTTGGCGTTCATGCCCGGTTCTTCCCTTGCTGATTTGTTCCTGCCTTGGTCTTCTTTTTCTGGTCCAGATGTGTCCTACTCTTCAATCCCTGCTTTGGTTCTGCCCTAGTCTTGTTGTGTCTTGGTCTTCCCTTCACTGGTCTTCCTTCAATCGGCTTCCTTTTTTTTACTCATGTCAACCTATCGTGCTTTGTTCTTTCCTATTTGAGCCATGACCGAGGCTTGCTTTCATGGTCTTGCCTACATGGTCGGACCCGGGAACTTTTCTTATCTTCGGAAAATACATTAGTTTTTCCCTTCCATGGACGGGTCCTGCCCTGGCCTTTCCTTCCCTGGTCCAACCGTACACTAGTATTCCCTTTTGTCAGGTAGTGCCTTGGTCTGCCCTTTTCTTATGGTAGTGCCCTACTATTTCCTTCTGCCTGTTTGCTAGTGCCTTGTCTTCCCTTCTCTTCTGGTTTTGTCCTAGTATTCCCTTATGTTGGATAATGCCTTGGTCTGCCATTCTCGTATCGCCGTGCCCTGGTATTCCATTCTGTTGGGTAGTGCCTTGGTCTACCCTTTTCTTATGGTCGTGCCCTGGTATCCCCTTGTGTTGGGTAGAGCCTGGTCTGGCCTTCTCATCTGGTCATGCCCTGGATTCACTTCTGTTTGGTTATTCCTTGGTCTGTCCTGCTCGTCTGGTCTTGCCCTGGTATAACCCTCCAAGATCGGTCTTCTATCCACAGAAGTTTTGGCTGCTCAGCGCACTTTCCTCCTCTTATGGATCCTAAATCGAGTGTCAGTGTATACTATGAGGTCCCTCCCTGCTGGGGCGAGGGACCAAATGACGCTGGATGAGTGTAGAATTAGGCACAAAGTGTGCCAGGCCGTCGACTCTGCTCATATTCTTCAAGTACACATATAAGTTGGCTACGTTGGAACCATCCTTTATGGTCAAAGCTCGACGACAAATTCGCCTGAATGCCGGGCAGGTTTGTCAATGCACATCTTAGCTCGAACCCATGGGCCGAGTATGTGTAATTGATCACATTCTGGAATCCTTTGGTCCTATGGAGACTTTGCTCTTAAACTCCCAAGGCATTGGGAAGTCAAAGTATCTACTTTCCTTTATTACAGGACAAGGTAAAACAAGACACTCCTTCGACCGGTGGAGGGGCTTCCTTCCCTCTCACCATATCCATGCGGCAAAAGGGCTTCCCTTTTTTCATCTTTGGAGCTGCCTGAGGGTAGTTCCACCTCAGAAAAGCAGGTGCCCTCCTTTTTTAACTTCTCAGGGCCCCCTCCAAACATCTCCCAGCGGTGAGGGGGGTTTCTTTCTCTCCTTTTTGAAGGGTTCCGGGGCTTCTTCTTTACCCCCTTCTTTGGACCAACCCTTAGGTGACTCCATTTTAGGAACAGCGGCAGTCCCCTATTTCCTAACACAAGGGATTTCAAAGAGAGCAAGCAAGCGTCTCAAAATCGACCGCTCCCGGTGGGAACGAATCGATTGTACCAAATCCCTTAAAGAGGGGAGTGATAGCGGAGCCCGTCGCCCGTATGCAAATTTCTCGTCAGGTGGCTCGAGCCCCCAAGAACTTACAAGGACCTGAGGAGGGACTTCCTCCTCCGAGTGGTGCTCGTTGACACCCAAGCCTTCCTTAATCTCGGAGAAGGATCTTGCTGAGGCTGGTCTATCTGGCCTATGGGTGCCATCCAGGGTCGGAGACAAGCGGGGTTTACTCTCCATCCTCCTTTTGCCAAAAGAAAAAAACAGGAATGAGAAGACAAAGAGGACTAAAGGTTCCTCTCCCTTCGAGGCGGCTAGGTGGAAGGACGGTTCCACTGTCCCTTCGGCAAGCGACCAGACCAAGATCGGCACGTCCAGCTTTGAGAAGCCCTCGAGCTGGGAGAAACTGACAAAGACCAAAGTCAAATGTAAGCTAGCAGAACCTCGATTACGTCGGGGTCCCTCATTCAGAAACTACCTGGTGTTTTTGAACTCACTGGTTTCAAATGCTCCCTGGTTATTCGTTCCGCTGATAGCAGTCTGTTTGCCCTTGCAACATGGGTCATCGAAGGTAAGCATTAACTAGCTCGCGAATTGGCAGAGAACCAAAGGTGACCCATTTTTCGGACCGGAACCTTCTGGAAAATGTGTCGGACCCTTTCGAGACGGCCCTGATTAGTGCCCTTTGGGCACTTAATGGCTCGTCTGTGAGTATGACGCCGCACGCTACCATAAACTTTATGAAAGGAGTAGTTTATGTAAGGGATTAAGTGCATAGAAGACATCGCTTTAGAGCTGGACGACCATGGGGCAGTCAAGGTAAAACGTGTGATGAGAAAACAAAGAGGGACCTCAAGACCCACCACTACACTCTTCATCGCGTTCGACTATGACAGGCTCCGTGAGTCGGTACGTGCCGGTCGGTATCGCTACCTTGATAAGTCATTCGTGCCACTGCCACTGGGGTATTACTACTGCCACCTCTTCGGCCATACGAATCGCTCCTGTAGACGTCGAAATTCAGGCTTAACCGAAGTATGTGTAAATTGCTCCAAAGCCACACACGATAAGTCCTTATCGTGTATAGGTAGAGGGTCAATTGCGGAGAGTCGCACCCTGCTTCTACGAACCAATGTGGTGTGTGTCTCCTAGAAAAGGAAATTCTGGCCATTCAAGCTGCGGATTGTCTCTCATTTGGCGAGGCTAACGACCTGATTCTGGCCCACCCGGCGCTGCTGGTACGTTTTTTGCCTCAATGTTAAGAAAAAGCACCCTCTGCTCCTGGTCCATCCAGGCCTACGAGCAGGGTAGCTTCCGCGTCCCTTCTGTGGGTTCTAACTCATCCCCCTCCCACCCACACACACACTTGGGCGCTCGCCTAGTAGAGCTGGTGGCACAAAGGGCTACCCCCTTTCCCCAGCGTGACCGTTTCTCGTAAGGCGAAACGACCGGGCGTCTACACATAGTTGTTAGACTCACAGGAGGCAACACCCCTCAAGGTGGTTGTGAGGCAGTCTTCCGGGATTCCCTAAGCTGCCCACCGAAAAGAGGACAGCAACAAAGGAGCTTCGGTTCCCACGCCCCCGTCCAAGACTGAACCGTGTGGCTAGGAGATGGTGGATCCACCAAAGAAGGGACCCCCGCTTCCGAAACCATCCCGCCCACCAAGGGTTTCGAGGCGGAGGAATGAAATGCCTCGTATAACGAGCATAGCCTTCCTTGGTAAGACCTCTAAGGTGAGGGCGCCTTCAGCACCTTGTTCTGCCAACAACGCCCGAAGTTTTGCCCATACAGTCGAGTGAGTGGAGTCAGAGGAAAAAAAACGATTCGCGTATCAAATCTAACCTTCTCCATTAAGGGTTTGAAAGCAACAGCGCCTGGCGATTCTCGGAGATCTGTCTCTTTGAGTACTTCGGCCATTTCTGTCAGGGAAGCTAGTAGACAGTTCTTCATAATATGCCTCGGGTGCAATTTCCTTCAATGGAATTCCTGTGGAGTGGGGGCTAACGAGAAGCAGCTTAAGAGATTTGTTTCCTCCCGTTCCACTTTAGCTGCCCGCCTTCAAGGGACCATGTTTGGTCCCACTCCCCTTGCCCATCTTCTTGGGATACAAATGTTTCGCGATTCGCCATTTAAGCAAGGTAGATGGCGCCGGAAGGTGCGTAATTTACACCCAGTGTTGTGCTTCTGTTCTATCTTTGCACCTTTATACTTCACTGCAGGGGGTTATAATTTAGCTCCACTTGAACGAGAGCTATTCTCTTGTTACTGAGTACCTGTTAACATCAGCTGGATTCAATGTGGCGTAGTTTTTCCATGTTGTAGATCGGATTTTATGAGTGGAAGATTCCTTGTGTCATAGTTTGGCTGTCGGTGCCATTTATCTTTCTCAGGGACTTGAACGGTAGGCAGCTTATCTTAGTGGAGTATAAAATTAGTTCCAGGCTCCAAGTACTAATCGAACTGGTCGAAGAGCTAAAATTGTGCAGCCTTTATATGGAAGAGTGTACCTACATACCGCGGTGCTAGAACCGCTTCATTATCCGGCATTACTTTCTTCCCTTGGTTTCCTCATGCATCTGCGCACTTTAGATTAGAAGGGATCGATGTCCTCTACGGAAACAAGGACTTTTATATTTAGCCTTATTTTGCCAAAAATTATGGTCCGCGCACGATGAAATGATTTATGTATATATCTCAGTCAAGGAGTTTAGGTTAGTAGATGAGGCCGTTGAGTTTTTCTGCGGTAGCCTCATGACCACCAGCTTGGCTTTCATTGCTCGAATGTCTGGTGGTTCTGCAGGTCACGTGCTTCCTTGTTTGTCGGCTGAATATGAAATGACCATCAGAGATAAGGATATGTCTATAAGCACTGTCCATGCGGTTTCTCCATGAGTGAAATTTGTTGGGCGAGTAACAGATTCCATTTATTTTATAAGAATGTTCGACGCTCTTCGTGGCGGGGTCGAGTGTCTCCATTCGATGAGAGAATCCCTCTTGTAGAACTGTGGAGGTTGGTCTAAAGGAATCGGGGTATGTTCATATAAGACTCACCGGTTCTCTAGTTGGGATGCTGCTACGCCAGCATTCCAAGAATGTCGCACTAACGATTTAGGACGCCGACTGGACTCCATCTTCAGAGGCGAAGAACACTTCAAAGATCGGTTTTCTGTAAGCGATCTGCGTTTCGTTCTCGCTTCTTGTGAAAATATCGCCCCTGTTTCGGGCGATAACCCGCACCTAATGGTTCAGCACCATGGGAAACGAGGCTTGAACTTTAATTTTCCTTTATTTAACAGGATCTGGTCAGAGAGTATCTTCCTATATTCTTGGCGAATTCTACTTTATTTGTTTATGCCAGACAGGAGGAAATTACTTCCCTTCCCCCTCAGCTGGTTTCCACCCAATTTCGCAAACCACTTTCGTGCGCAATATAATGGAGAAATTGTAAAATGTTAAGTTAGCTTATTTCCTAGACAACGAAATCAGCATCTCTTCCGCACAATGCGACTCTGAATTTTTCTATCTGGGTTCTTGCAAGATAGTCAATTCTGCGTACGGCGGAAAGTAACCTCACGAAGACCGTAGGACAAAAGGAAGCTCTCCCACAGTAAAAGGTCATGACTGCCACTCTTTACCATCAGCATTAACGGCATCACATCGATACTGCCGGAAGATGTTCTTGCTATACTCTACGTAAAAGAATTTTAGAGCTCTGTTTGGGGGTGGGGTCAAATTTTACCTTAGAGCACCGAGTCCAGCAGGCATTGAACCGTATTTCTCGTTATGCTGAAACGCCCGGATTTCATTTTTCTCTGGCATCAATCACCCAGACCCAGACTTTTTCCTAAATTGTCTCGCCTGCGCAAGATAAACTCGCATCTCTTTCTTGTTCATCTTTTGACCGACATCTCACTAGGGAAGTGCGCATTAGCAATCCTAAAGTTTCCTGTATCTCTGCCATGGTGATTCTTCGCTTTGTAGCGTTCTGCACGTGAGGTACTAGTATGACTACCCGATTACTTTTCTACTGTTCCTTTGTTCGTTCTAAACTTGATTACGGGAGCGAAATTTACACCTCCGCATCTGAACGTATATTGCGGATGGTAGGCCATACTCGATTTACTACAGTGGTATTCGGTTGATACCTCATGACTTCCGCACGATCCTTATGGAGATTGTATAAATACAGTCTGTATCTGGTGCTTGGAAGGTGTTCTGGTCCACCAGGTTGTGGTCTCAGAGCTTTTTGAGAAGAGGTGGGCTTCCTAAAGAACATCCGAGATTATCTTGAAACCAAGAGGTATGTTACCTGACGGTGCCTTCAAATCCATGGTTGAGGCAGGCTTCCTCCAGATGATTTTGTAATGGCATCATTGATCTTTTTAAGTTTGTTTGTTTGTTGCATGTTTTCATTTGTCTTTCCTCCATTTTGGTGGACATTTATATCATGCTTAGACACATATACTGTCATGGTTATTGGTTAGGTTATTAATACATAGTTGTACTACAGTAGCTATGCCTTTGATATCAAATGGAAGATTTGTCACTACGCCTTAGCTCCAAAAGCTTCTATAGCACCGAGAGTAATGCATTTATATTTATTGGAGTAGACAGAGTACCAGCGACCAAAGATAACTTTGCCCATTTTTTATTGGGCCATGACCTTCGGACCAAAATGGCCATTATCATCGGGTTATTCCTGCAGGCACGAAAAATATTGCGCTATGAGTTCCTCGTGTAGGAGGAACAACATATTAGGGAGACATTTCGACAAGGAAACCAGCCCGACCTCGATAAAATACAGGGTAGCCTGTGGTGAATGTCCATTAGCTCACTAGGAAGAAACAGGGGCGTGTATACCAAGGCAAAGAAGCGGAGACAGGAAGTTCGCACAGGGGTTCAGTAACGCGCTTACAGAACCTCGGTGTGATGCAAACAACTGCATTAACTTGACATCGACAAAAGTAGTTACAGGAATAACAGGTATAAGAACGTGGAAGTCAACTGAAGCGGCATTCATATCCAAATCGAAATGTTTGAAGACCAACTACGGCTTATTTAACAGACAGCGGCACAACAGATGATCTCTCGTTACTTTCCTCGACTCTTACCTCCTGAATGTAGACAAAAAAATAGATCAACCAGCAACAAGCTTTAATTACGTCCATAGCTTATCTTCATTCGAAAAAGAATATAAAACTTGGCGGTATTGTTTATTATATACCTTGTGATTCTCAAAAAAACTCGAATCGAGCAAGACGGTATAAAAAAGACTATAACCATCGTGGGTTTTCTACTTCCCTCCCCTTCCCATTGCCCTTGTTTGCTACCACCATGTTAAGTCTTAAAATAACACTATGGTAACCAGGTCTGGTTCTGCCCTTTTCTTTCCTCACTCTTCAGGTCGTTTCCAAGTCTTTCAGAGTTAGTGGTGATGTTCACGTTGGTTTCTATTTCTCATTTTAACAATTATAATTTAATGATTATTAAAATGGATTGATTTCCTTCCTTGACAAGTTCGAAATCTCTCTTCGTACTTAGTCTCGTGAGTTCGAACCCGTGCCTCATTGAGATTGAACTCCTAGTCTGATGTAACCCTAGTGCCGCAATCTATGCTCCACCCCATTTTGCTTGATGGTGCTAGACAAGGGGAACCGAGGTAAATTACCCCAAATGGGGTAAAAATTCAAATTCAGGCGGTAAGAAAGGGTCAGTAAATATTTAAATGAAACCTAACTAATAATTATTATTTAATAAGCGAGAGCAATAAATTAAATATATACTAATTGGATTTTTTTTTTATTTATGTATGCAACTTTTGACCTAGCGTCCCATCTCGGTGGCAATTGTCTCTGGTGTTAGTAGGCCTATGTTAATAGGCTTAAACTACTTTCGACGACCAACGTAGTGTGGTGATTTGTTATAACAATTAGGAGTATAAAGTATAATATTTATTTACTATTTATATTTTATTAGCATTTTTGTTTTCATTTATTGATATTTATTAGGTTTTTCGGGACAGGTTTGCTATCCCAGAAGTTGTAGCGGATCATTGTACATCTCGTAGCTAACTGTTGAAGGAGGTTGAATTTATGTCAATCAACACATATATTACTGCATATTTCGTTATTATACATTGTGTATGAATTTAATATCAAATTATTCTTTCTATGTGTTCAGTCTCTTTTTTTCTATTCTGACTTATTTCTAGATTTTTAAAGTCTCACTCCTCAAATATTTACTGTTAATAAATTCTAAAAGCAGTTTTTTGGAAATATCACAAGGTAAGTCATTTAAATCCCACCGGTTTTCTATTATTTTCAATTTTACCCTTGGGGCGACATCAAATTGCTAAAGAACTTACTATTAGATCCCCTCACATTTGTTTTCGAAACCGCCGGAGTCGTTTGAGAATTTGGGAAGGTCTGTCAAAAGGGAAAGACGGGAGAGCAACTTGAGATGAATATTCGATCAACGTTCAGCATCAAGGGCTAGTTTGAAGTGGCGTGCTTGATTGTTCAAAACACGAAACTATATACTATTGGTCAGAAATTCGTTAAACCCGCAGCCGGAAAGATGACAGAAATTACATGTGATTAGAAAGAAACCATGTTGCTGAATTCTGTCCATTTGTCTGCAGAAGTTGCAAAAGCAAGAAAATCCATCAGCAGAAAATGTGAGAGAACAAGTGATTTCTTGAATAAAAGAGAACAAACATTTTGCTATTCAGCTTGAGGAGACTACACAGAGATGTCAGAGGCAATTCGCAGCTGTTGGTGTATATTTACTACAAAGGTACCGAGGCAATTGGAGAGGAAATCTTTTCTCATCTTGAGTTGAGATCGCGAGGAATTGACGTCTTCAACAAGCTTAATAAACACTTCAATACCACAATCGTTCATTTAAAGTGGAAGGACTGTATTGCTACGTCTGTTGATAGAGCTCTAGCCATGTTGTTTCATGTCGGCGTCTTTTCGACTTTTGCCACAAAGAAGTAAGTATCCAAAAATTGAAGTTGCCCACTCTATGTTCCATCGACAAGGACTGGTTTAAAAACATTTGGAACTTAAACTGAAAGTCGTCATGCATGATTTTATCAAGATTGCTGAAGTTGACAAAATACATGTATTAAACAAGCGTTATTTCGGAAATTAGTGATAATGGAGAATCTGAATATTCAGCCATACTTTATCACACAGAATTGAGCATGGGCTCTTAAAATTGAACTTCAAAATGTTATGGTTGATCAAAAGTATGTCCAAATAAGTTTGCAAACTCATCTTGTGTTGCATACCTCGCATATTTAGCTACCTTTCGGTGTGTGAATTCATTAAACAAAAAATGCCAAGCAAAAACATCAATGTCATTTCACCCAGAGAGAAGGTTTCAACGTTTGGATCAGAGCTTCTGCATTGGAGCCAGTTGTGTTTCTGGAAAATTGTGAAGATCTTTCTTTTGGTGGCATCAAGGATCCAGTTATAGGGCATCATAACAAACTCAGAAAACGGGTTTCTGATTACTTTCTAGAGCTTGATTCACATACTGATCTGCAGAAGGGGCAGAAGGATTGGCAGAAAGACTTGTCAAACTTTGCTTCAACAATGTAGGATACATTTAATTTCAAAACCAGGTAAATGTCATTTTTTTAAGATGTAAAAACCAGGTAGATGTCATTTTTGAAAATGTCAAAACAAGATAGATGTCATTTTTAATATGGCAAAACATGATAGATGACACTTTTTAAAGATGTCAATACAAGTCAAGAGCTGCAACTTTTTCAAAATTACAAATGAGCAGCGTTAAAAATGCTGTTGTTGTTTGCAGCCACCGAGCTTTGCGAACGATGTTTTTTTCCCTCTGACGAACTTAAAAACAAAGTACCAAACTCATTTGAACCTCCAAATACAGTATATGAGTTGCTCTAACCTCACAAAGTCCTAATTATAATACTGTAGCAAATAATTTTGAATATTTTCTGTAGTGAAATTCTTCAGTTTGCTAAGGATATATTTCTTAATTATAGTTAATACTCTTTTTTTTCTTATTTCATGCCGCTTATTTTTCATTTTTGATTATTTTTTTTTTATTGCATTCAATCTCTGAGTATAGCGTTAGATTTCTAGCACCGAAGTGTCTGGTTTAATGCCAGCGATCGCGGACATAAAACTTCAACGTATGTGAGGGACAAGCTGCGCAGTGGGAGGAAGCGTCGTAACCATCCCTCGTGGGCGTAGGTATTCCTGCATACGTCATCACTCACATATCCAATCACAACACCGCTATCATTTTCATTCTTGTTTTCACAGTACAAGTATACACTCTCTTATCCGTTCCAGAGCCATGACGATAGTTGGTTGGTGTCAAAAAACACACACTACTACTCTCCCCCAAACAGGAAGAAGAGCACCATGGTGCCTTCGAGTTCACCATTGATTTTCATTCTGATCTTTATGTGAATTTCATTATCCAGTTAAGAGGAGCTCGTCTTTAAGAGGAGGGGTCTCGTAATAATAACACGGGTTTACAAAAAAAAATGAGGCAATCATGAAAATAGGTGTTCTAACCATATTTAGGGGTGATGATTTCAGATATGAAATCCTTTTCACTCACCACCTCTAGTTTTTTTTATACATATATACATATGTACGTACATGTATACATATAGGCCTAGACCCAAAATATTCACATATTTCAGCAGCAGTCAGAGCTCCTGGCATTCCGGCTGAAGCAGTGTAACCTGGTCAAGACAAATGTAAGGATCTACAATTTGGGGACACGGAACAATGATTTCGCTTCATTCTTCGACATAGAAAACAAGAGGTGATACTACATAGATGCCCCTGGCCTGTTCACCTCCCTTGACTTTCTCCACAGTCCATGGGATTGGTGCCTTTTCCTTGGACTCTTCCAAGGGAAATTTGAAGGCTGTGCTCCTGCACCTTGGGAATAAATACCCAGCATTCAGGTAATTTAAATGAGTCATATGACAATATGAACTTCCTTCTGGAAGCTATCAAGTACCAGCAGCACCAGTAGAGCCTCTCTGGAAACCTCAAGGTCATTGGGCTACTTCTGGGTATGCAAGTGAGCTTCACGAAGTACTGCTTCTTTCTCTGCCTCTGGGACAGCTGGGTTGTGTCCAAGCAGTACACGTGGAAGGATTGAGGATCTAGGAGCACTTTCGTGCCTGGAGAACAGTTCCCAGGAAAATCCTCTGGTGGCCATGAACAAGGTGTTTTTTCACACTCTTCATATCAAACCTTGCCTCATGAAGAACTTCGTGAAAACCATAGACAAGGATGGTGCTGCATTTAAAAACCTGTGAACTCTGTTCCCAGCTCTCGGTTCTGCTAAGCTTAAGGATGGCATCTTCGTCCCACCTCACATCCTGGAGGTGCTGAAAGATGAGGTATTCGAGGAGAAGTTCACCTTGAAGGAACTGAGAGAATGGGAAGCATTTAAGTCAGTCTGTCATGGCTTCCTTGGTAATACACGGGCACTAGATTACCAAGAGCGTGTCGAGAAGTTGTTGACGACTTATCAGGATATGGGATGCCGAATGTCTCTCAAGATTCACTTTCTACAGTACCAACCTCAACTTCCTCCTACAGAACTTCGAAGCAGTAAATGACGAACACGGGGGAAAGGTTCTATACCATGATATTACATTTTGGATTTTGCCGAAGATTAGTTGGATTGAATAATGTCTAGATTTGTAGATTTATAGACTTAGGGGTTTTTTCTTTTCTAATGGTAAATTTCTATGCAATCGATTTCTTGGGTACTGCAGTCGATGATTTTGATTTTGATTTAATGGGTTTACAACTTTATAGGTTTTCTTAATATTTTAATTATTTACTTACTGTCTTTGTCTTTGGTTTTTATTGGTTGGTTTATTTACTTCCAGAACAAAATTCTTAGATTTTTGCTTCTTTTTTTTCTCTCCATTTCTTCCCCTTTTTAAGATTTTGAATTTGATAATTGTTGGATGTGTGGATTTAGGGATTTGGGGATCATTGGATTGGGCGATTTTTTTTTATAGAAATTTTAAGATTTATGGAGATGACTCAAAAACAATAATTGTGAAATTGAAACAAGTTGTTACCAGTTATCCTTAATAAGCCAAGTAAATTTTGAGAAATCTTAGTCGAATTACCATGTCGTGGTTTGTAAGTAATCTAATCACCCTTAATAGCTAATTCCCTCGTTGGTTGGAAAATGGTGAGCTTTTCAATTAATAACGTTATTTTTTTTATAAAGACAAATGGAATGGTGCAGTTCATTTAGCACTAAAAAGGAGGAACAGATTAGCCCCAATGAACAAAACCCCTGGCTTGGAATGACAGGAATAATAAAAACAACAAAAAAAAACGGCAAATGAATACGATATCGCACTCTTTCAATCCAAAATAAAGGCGATGGTAATTTTAGAAACCTTAAACACTTTACTCCTGAATTTTGTGACCACAGATTACTATAAAGACCCCCCCTCCCCCCCTCAGAAAAAAGGGTTTGAGTTAACAAATTTTTATTTTTAGATCTTTAGATGGGGGGAGGGAATTTTGATTTTATTTTTAGGAGGGTTAGTTGGTTTGTTGAGGCCCCATTCAAAATTGCTAGATTTTTGGTTTTGTGTTTACAAATTTATATTTTCTGATATTTAAATAGGTGGGGGGATGGTAATTGGTTGGTTTGTTGATTCCCCATTCAAAATTGCTAGATTTGTGGTTTTCGATTTTGAGTTTACAAATTTATATTTTCGGATTTTTAGATTGGGGGGGGACTTTTATTTTATTTTTAGGGTGATTGGTTGGTTTGTTGAGTCCCCATTCAAAATTGCTTGATTTAGGATTTAGGATTTGGAGTTTTAAAATATATATTTTCGGATTTTTAGATTGGGTGGGGGATATTTTGATTTGATTTTTAGGAGGTTCGTTAGTTTGTTGATTTCCCATTCAAAATTGCTTGATTTTTATTTTATTTAGGCTTTTCATATTTTTAAATTTGGGACTTTTAAAGATTCGATAGTTTACTGTGTGAGCCATTTTTACCATTTCGAGTTGTCTAAAAAAGATTGTTGCATTCCCTATTATTTATATTTGTCTTCCTTCGATCTGTAATTTTTTATTTTGTTTATTTTTCTTTCTTAACCCGCAACATATAGTAAGAAATATCCTGATATATACATACATAAAAATTTACTAATCTCGAAGCGGATTCAAACCAGTGACCACTTCTTGTGTGACAGGGTACTGGTTCGAATCCCGATTTATGCTTATGATTACGTCTTTAACGAGACAGGATATTAAGTGCATTTGAGCGTATGCATACATGTGTGTATACGCATGTATGTTTGGATACAAAAGAATAAGCGATATGTGTGTACACAGGAATACCTGTAGCGGAAGATCAATATGCTGTGTATGTATGTGTGAGTTGATGCGAAGTAGGAGAAATCCATGTAGGAATGTGTAAGCATGTTGACACGAAATAGGACGATACTATGTATGTGTAATTGTAAAATATATTGAAATAGGTGATACCTTGTGAATATGTGCGAATGTGTGAGTTGTTGGGAAGTAAAGTGATTATACGTATGTATAACTGTAAGTTGCTAGGAAATAGAGCGATGTATGCATAGGTGTGTAAGTGAGTTGATGTAAAATAGGGCGATATTGTAGATGTATGAGTTAACATAAAATCGGGTTATACTGTATGTGTTAGCGAGTTGATACAAAACATTACGATATCGTGTACGTTTATGTAAGCGTGTGTGTATGTGTAAGAATGAGTTGATTGGCCTTGTGTGCTCTTTGAATAAATGCATGGCAGCATTTCGCCCTCACGCCCTTTGCGCTAAATTGGCTCCCAATCGCACGGATCCGGGAATGTCGTCGGGGCTCTGTTTTTATTCATTTCGACACCCTACCATGGTCCCCAGAGCCAGGATGGGGGCCATCAGTAGGGAAAAGGGTTGACCCGGCTCCTTAGAAAGAAAGTGCAAGAAATTTTACCCCCTTTTTTGCCGGAGAGAGGAACTCCAAGAGTCTGAAGTACCACGAACTGCATTGAACATCGCTTCAGGGATCCCTCATACGGCCACAATTCATGGAATTCTCCTTTATACGAGGGGCTTAGGGGGGTTACGTCGTCCCATTTGCGTGGGCTTGTCGGCCTCATGAGAAGAGAGCGTCCTGTAGTTCATAAGATATTAGTTTAAAGCCCCCAAAAGCGACGATATCGAGCCAGACAAGGGAACACCCACCTTCCTCCCCTTCTCTCCCTATAATCCCATACAGAGGGGTTAAGCCCTTTCAACACTCTCGCCTTCAAGTGCCAAACAGCAGGAGGCGGCTTCCCCTCCCCTCAGCAACCTGGAATATAGCGTTGAAATCCAGAATCGTGATTAGCGCTTTTCCGTGCCTCTTACCAGATGCTCCTTCGCTTCCCGGCGCCTTATCGTCAACAGAGGCACAGGGGTGCACTCGTAAACAAACCATGATTCCGAATTTTGCTCCCGCTCGTCGCTTCGAGCAAGAAGTTATATTAGTAGTAGTAGTAATTAATGGTGGTGGTAGCAGCAACAGCAATAGTATCCAATATATCACAGGAAATTATTACTGTAAAAGTGATAATACACCAATGTAAACTTTTAAGGAAATATCATCTTTCGAGATTAGTACGCATTTTACTGTAAAATGCAGTTTTTTAGGCGAGGATTGGTTAGCTGTCGGGGAGAGGCCAATTTCAGATAGAGCAGCACCCCGTAGTTTGGATTTCACGTTGAATTGTAGGACTTGACTCATTAACCTTAGTGGTTTGCGGACATTAAACAAATAAAAACAACCATAATGAACCTAGGTGACGTGCCAGTATGTATCCACCCGAGAGGATTAAATAACCATAATACCGATACAAATGCCGGCATAACAACATGGACGACATTTATTTGGTTCTATATTTTATTATTAAGAGTATAAAGTGTTGTTTATATCAATATATCTTGGAGTAAGACTTGTATACATAGAAATGGGCTTAGTAATAGTGTGAATTTTCATGGAGAAGAATTCGAGTGGTTGACTCAGAGTAGACTGAGACTGGACTGAGACTGGAGTGGACTGGACTTTAACTGGACTGGAACTGGACTAAACTGGACTCGAATGGATACAACTGGACTGGACTGGACTGGACTGAGACTGGAATGAGACTGGACTGAGAGTGGACTCAAACTCGAGACCAAAAAGCCACAGTTCCGCCAAGGCGATGTCTATTAAAGCTATCCCTCACTATTTGTGGGATGTTATAGGCTAATAGGAGATAATTCTCGTATATATATATATTTTATAATTGTACTCCTCTGTAGCATAGTACTCCATTATCCCTCGTAATCTTGCCCTCTCGAACCCAATACCCGTAGGTGAATCTTCCATACATCACTTACTTTACAGAGCTTACAAACTTTCTGGCGGCGATTCCGTCATTGGTTTCCATTCCTTGTTGTATCTCTGCAGGGGATCTCGAGTTCTTACCCTTGAGTTCCAATGTTTTTTTGTACTAACTTCAGTGGTGGTGTTTTTGCTACCTCTCCATTCTTCCCCCGTCAGATTACTCCAATTTCTTTTCCTTTGTTAGTGACTGACTTGCTGTGTGTGTGTGTGTGTTTTACCTCATACCAAAACACCTGCATTGATTAAGTTTCCCCCCTTTCATATACACATTCCTGTTCCTTCCATGTTCTCTTCTCCCATCCTGCCTCGCGGCCCCCGAGGGACTTAAACCTCTAATATTAAGTCTGTCTTCGTCGAATCCAGAGACCAGTCACCCACCAGATTAAGAAACCACTACATGTGTAGATCTGAGTGTGTATGTAAGTGTGTGCCTACTTTTTATCATGATCATGCCCTCGTTGGCTGAAATCAAAGGAAAGTGACCACTCTTGGCATCCTCGATCTCGTTTAGCTTCTGAATGCCCCTCCCCTCCCCCTTTTCTCCCCGCTGGGCATGGTTCGGGAAACCTTTCAGAATATTCCTTCGTTTACTTTGTTATTTGTAAGTATTTTTGTGTGTTTATGTATCTTTGTATGTGTATATGCAAATGTGTCGATATTTACATTTGTGTATGCATGTATTTTTATTCTCATCTATGTATGAATAAATATATGGATGTGTGTGCAAATGTATGTGTGCTTGGACGTGTGTGTATATGCTTGCGAGTATAAGTAAAAGTGTATATATATATATATATATATATATATATATATATATATATATATATATATATATATATATATATATATATATATAGTCATATGAGTTGCTGCTGACCAGTCTAATCTTCAATTTCACGGTGAAGGTAAGGACACATAGGAGGCTGAGGTACATGTGATTTATTTTTGGAACAACGTTTCGGGCGTATCACCCATCTTCAGGTTCTAAAACATAAATTAATCTAATACAGTTAAAGAATATTAAAAATATTAAAAATAATTAGGTTATGACTATGTAGGTAAATCAAAAATTAGAAAATAACTCAGGAATTTAAAAGTCAAGAGAATCAAATTATCAATCTAATATAACACTATTGAAACGAAAAAAACTCACAACCAACAACCTTCTCTTATTTAACAACCAACCAATCAAATTCCTATCCTTCTTTAAGCCACATCCTTTATAATTTCTTCACTTTTTGATTTCTCCTGAACTTCATCGGTAAACAATATTATACTGTATTTTTTTTACTTTTGTGTTTGTGCTTCTTTTTTTCGTGTCAATAGTGATTACATTAGATTAATAATTTGATTCTCTTGCTTTTTAAATTCCTGAATTATCGGTAAGCAATATTATACTGTAATTATTTACTTTTGTTTTTTGTGAGTTTTTTTCGTTTCAATAGTGTTATATTAGATTGATAATTTGATTCTCTTGACTTTTAAATTCCTGAGTTATTTTCTAATTTTTGATTTACCTACATAGTCATAACCTAATTATTTTTAATATTTTTAATATTCTTTAACTGTATTAGATTAATTTATGTTTTAGAACCTAAAGATGGGTGATACGCCTGAAACGTTGTTCCATAAATAAATTACATGTGCCTCAGCCTCCTATGTGTCCTTACTTTCACCGTGAAATTATATATATATATATATATATATATATATATATATATATATATATATATATATATATATATATATATATATATATATATGTATATGTATATGTTTCCATGTCTGCCTGTATTTGTGAATGTGGGTATGCATCTATGTATTAGTACATATGTGTATGTGCGTATGTGTTTGCAAATGTGTATTATGTTTAGAAATTACCTAAAAGTCCATTTGCATCTCTATTTTTCTTTGTTTCCCAACTCTCCTGGCTGTTACAGATTGTTCCATATGATCCTTTCTTTGTTATTGTATGAATTGTTTTCATTATCTTACTTATCATGTTTAACTTTATCTTTTTTAATTTAGATAGGCATTCTTCCCCCCTTTCCTTTCCATTGTCCGTCTTTGTTTAAATTGTTCCAATCACCAATAGACTCGGCTTTGTCTTCGTTGTCGGAGGCTGGTGGGTCATTGTATGCGGGATAATTACTCGTTTCTCGGTTCCTAGGGTGCGTCACGCCCTCGAATGCTTATCTCCTTCGCGAGATGGTGAAGAAACATCTGTAGAGATTAGGGACATCTTCACGGTTTTCAGATAGTACCCTGTATGTGTGTCACTTTCGTGATACCCTGACCACTAATCTACCGCCGTTTCGCTAGTTCTCCCGAAGGGAGGTGGATGTCTTGCGGGAGGGGGTATTTAGTAGCGTTGTGGGGTATGGGAAATAGGTTTAATCGAGGGGAGTCGGGGCGTTCAAGTAGTTCTTTGCCTGAGGAGTCGAACTTTCATGATCTGGGAGAGAGATGGGGGAAAGGTTGGGGGGAAGGTCATATTGGGGTGGATATTGCTAGAGGAGACATTGAAATGTACTCCATAGCAACCTTGAGAAACAACCACCGCCAAGATATCATTAATAAAAGCAAACAAGATATGAATTGTTAATACCTTCTCTCTTATGATTTAAAATAATAGAGGAAACTGAATTGAATATCTACGTTATATGTGTTATTTTAAACCATGCGTGGTTTGGATGGTATTCTATCGGCAGGCGTGATGGCTCGCGAAGAGCGTTCCATCGAACTGCACCTATTATTTTACTTTATTTAAGGAGCAAAAGAGTTTGTATTAGTTTAATCCGTTTGTTCTCTCTCTTTTTTCTTTCTTCTTTCGTAATCCTTATTTGGTCCTATAAAAAGACGAAATCGCTTGTGTATCATCTTTCCTTATTTCATATGTAACCCATAAGAAATAAGGAAAGATGATACACGTGTTATTGGTGATTTCCCTTTCATTTACGAAGCCGTGTGTATGTGTGTGTGTGTGTGTGTGTGTGTGTGTGCCTTACTATCGCTTCCATCTTCCAAATATAGGGATTTACCACCACTGCTCTGGTTATGAGCTCACTTTGAAGCCTCCTTTTGGGGGTGTGAATGGTGTCCGAGTGGTTCGCGTCGTGGCCAGAAAAGCGAAGAACTGTTATTGGTTCGAACCACACCTATTATTTAGCGGGTAAAAGAGTTTATATAATTTTATTTCGTTTGCTCTCTCTCTCTCTCTCTCTCTCTCTCTCTCTCTCTCTCTCTCTCTCTCTCTCTCTCTCTCTCTCTCTCTCTCTTCCTTCTTTCTTAATCTAAAAGGTGGTCCGAAAATCTTTCCACCCCTTGTAAATATTGTTTTAATTCTCTATTTCCGATGGCTGACCCGAGCTCCTACTGTTTGGAAGAGAGGCTGCTGATTGCAAGTGTATGGGCGATCGTGTGCATTCTAGCAAGAGCATGGAGGATGTGCGACACGACTTCACTCCATCGAAAGCGAATGCACTAAAGCCAGTCCATGTGATTCATATTATTATATTGTTCTTATTACTTTTCGGTAGGGGGTGACAAGCCCCTCGGAGCACCCTGTATGTTTAATCCTTAGGTCTTATAAAAAGACGAAATCGCTTGTGCATCATCTTTCTTTATTTCCTATGGGTTATTATGCATTAGTGGAGTATATGGGAGCAGAAAAAGCTCATAACACAATGGGTTAGAAAGAAAGTCTCAGATGGATAACCTTGGTTTAAGATCGGTTGTGTCAGGTTATGTGGTACGTGGAGTAAGTTAAGTTCGGTTAAATAAGTTGAGTTATATAAAAGTTAGTTAGGTTAGGTTAGACTAGGATTAGGTTAAGTTTGATTAATTAAGAGATAGAGTAGCTTAGGTGGGAGTTAGGTTAGGTCAGAGTTGTGTTAATTCTAGATTAAATTAGGTTTAGTTTCACTTAAGGAATGGAGGGAAGGGAAGGTTAGGTTAGTTAAAGGTTAATTCAGGTTAAATTAATATTTCTTGTATATACAGATATTTAGTGCTTTTAAGTGTATATTTTAATTAAACTTTTTGTCCTCTGTGTCTTCGATTAGCATAAAATGGCGCCTCCCCCCTCTCCATCCTCTCTTTTCACCCAGTCCCTTCTTCTTTTAAACTACACCCTGCTTCTATGGGAGGAGGGGGGATAGAGAATGGGGTAGCCAGGACCCAAGTCAGTCAAAATTTACTATGAATATCAAATATAGCGAAGGTCTCTCCTTAGCTTCTCCGTATATTATGCCTTTTACATTATTAAAACGAATATCCATAAATTATCGTTCACTCCCGACGGCTAATAAAGGTAAATGAGGGAAGCATTTTGAAAATCACCTTAAAGTATTTTAAAATGTATGGGGTAACTGTTTCTTATAGCATCGTACAGATATCAAGGATAGTGGATGCAAGTGAACGAAATTTTAAGCGAAAGTTTTTTTCCTATAATGATTTGCCTTGGAGTATTATACTTTGGATTTTATAATGGTTTTCTTTTCCTTTCGTTCAGTAGCCATACAAACGGTATAAAAGCGACCAAACTTTGTGAAGAAAAGACTCCAAACTTTCAGAATTGCAAAAGTTTTCAATCAGTTCTTTCTCTTTCGAACTACTTTGTCCGAAAACTTTAGAGAACTATATATTTTTTTGCCTATTTTCGTTCAGCCGACGTGATATTGAATAAGATGTTCCTGGTATGAAAATCATTCCTATACCAGTGGCTCCTACGCTGGTATTCATACTAGGATTAGAGCGCGCGCGCGCAGGGGCTACGTTTTTGCGCCTAGGTGTGTGTATGTGTGTTGTGTGTGTGTGTGTGTGAGGGTGAGAGAGAGATAATAATTTGTTTCCAGCTTTGAACTATTTATTATCTTAAAAGATTGTCTCATTTTTGCCCATTATCTCTATCAGATAATAAATAATATGGACAAGATTCTCTGGTCTCTGACCTTCCATAGGCTGATAACTCCATTTCCCGCTCTTTCCCCATTCCCGTACCCAGGTCTGCAAGCTCCGCGACCCCCCCCCCCTCCTCTCTCTCTCTCTCTCTCTCGGCGACCGTGCCCTCGGTGGCGGTCGCCAGTATAACGCGCTCTTTCTCTACTCTCTCTCTCTCTTTCTCTCTCTCTCTCACACACACACACACACAACCTCACACACAAGCACTCTCTTTCACACACACACTATCACACACACCCTCAAATTTTCTCCCTCACGCGAAAACTCTCACACGCACTCGATTACACTCATACTGTCTCGTTTTCACGCACCATCACATTAACTTTCTCTCATACACACACTCACTCTCTCTCACACACACTGTCTCACAGTTTATTACTCCCACTCTCTCACATTCTCACTATATCTCTTTTACACACGCTCTCTCTCATACTCTCTATCACACACTGTCACACTTCTTTTCACTCTATCTTTCTCTCACACACTCTCTCCCACATATTCTCTCTCTCTCGCACTCTATCTTTCTTTCTCTCTCATCATAGCCTATTTTAATATTAAAGTATTAAGTTATGTCTAACTCAAACGTCTGTTTTACCTTTTATGGCTTCATTTAATATATTTGCTTCCAAATTATAATTTGTACACATAATATTAAATTATAATTCTTTATAATGAAATTATAATTATTGATATTAAATAATATTTATAAAAACATATTCGGATAAAATATTAAAAGTCAATTGCTGCGTAAATGATTGAGTGCCATCAGCTCTATAAGTGCCATTACCAATGAGTGCCTCTGCCAATGAGTGCCACTCTCGCTCCACTGAATCGTTTTGCGTGCTTCTTGTGGCATCAACAGCCATAGGTAATGAGGTCTCCTCCCTTCATTACGCATTTTTTTGGGGGGGAGATATATACCCCCTTTTCCCTTCCTTACACATCCCTCCCCCTCCACTCAAAATCTGCTATCTCTCTTTTTGACAGTGGGGCGCCCTGTTAACGGGGAAATGAGTGATACGCTCAAATGTCTGTGTATGCGTGTGGGGGGGGGGAGGGGAAGATACGATTTAATTCTGATTTTTTTTCTAATCAATAAAATAAATTTAAAATCAAAATTATATCCTAATAGTTTTTTGGACTTTTAATTTCTTATTTTTTAATCATTACTGTTTTGCCCCAAGGTGTGGTCGGCACGCAAAAATGATACTAACACCCCTTTCCTCCCACCCCCTTCTTTATTTCATCCTAAGCCCCCAACCGCCCATTCCCTTCCCCCGTGCCTTTGTCTCTTTATAGCGATTGGTGTTGTAGCATCGCCTCCAGCCAGGACTCATCCATGGGCATTTGGTCGCCCCTAAGCCCCCCCCCTCACAAACCCTTTCCCCCCACACTTATAACAATACCATCTACTTTTCAAGCACTCAGTCCCTTTCTATCAGGCATTCAGACAATTTCCTCAATTTGGGTTTAGTTAAGGGGAAAAAACGCATTCAAACATCGTTTCTAGGAAAGGCATCTCACAAAATTTGGCTGCGGATACGGATGCAGTGTGGATGCGGATGCAAGTGCGGTGCGGTGCGGTGCTACACGAAACCTCTCAAAAGTCAAGCTGTTTCTTACATTTTTATACACTTTAAATTTACACCCTTATCTACAAAACATCTTTTAAAAAACCTTTTGTTGTTATTTTTGCTCTCGGTTAACAAAATATTTAGGAGAGTTGCACCGCCATCCCTGTATGCTGTTCCATAATAATGCCTCATTATGGCTACTCGGATTGTTTACCTTACATCACCTCCTAACTTCATCATTTTTTAGTACATAACATTTTTTCTAAAAATACTTGGATAATTGCACTTGTTAGTTTTCTTCTTGTGTAAAAAATAACGAATTCTCTGATTTTACAGAGATTTTGGCTTAAAAAACACCTGGAAATCAAAGAACCCTCAGTTCCATCAGTGAAGATGCGACTCGTGCTTGAATGCTGGTGAGCATCAAGGTCTTAGTAGCCATTAATACGCTGTCCATCGCAATGATTTCTTATTTTGAATTCTCGTATGCCAATAAAGCATATAATTGCATAGATGCTGAGAAAATTATATAATTCTCAAATAATATACTATGTTAGGATCAATTGATCTGTATGAGTCTGGTCTATTTTTATTCTTATGTCTTTCTCTTTGACATGTTAATTATTTGAGGTTAGTTGGTTACAGTTCGATATCTAAATAACCCCACCCAAAGTTAGCTTAAACTTTGCCTAAACAAATTAATAAGTAAAATACAATCGCCGAAAAATCACAACAGGTGACGACACCACATACAACTAAACTGATACATACGAGGGGCGGTCGATAAGTTTTGCGAATCGGTAGAGGGAAACAGAAGAAGGGGGGTGGCTGTTTGTGGGGATATTAGGACAAGTTATGACAAGTCAGGACCTGCAGCCGCACGCTACTGCCTCGTCTATTTAAGAAGCAGTAGCTGATCGCAGATCGTCAGTCACAAATTTTTCAACAATGGAGAAGGTTGAGCACCGCGCAGTGATCAAAGTTTTAGCCAAGGAAGGCAAGAATGCAAAAGAGATCCATGAACGCATGGTTGCAGTGTATACCGACACCGCTTCTACCAATGCAACCATTGCTCGCTGGAATAGGGAGTTCCGCCATGGTCGTGAGTCCCTTGAAGATGACCCCCGTGCAGGACGCCCGTCAGACGTGACCAACCAGAACAATGTTGCCCGTGTGGAGAGGATGACCCTCAAAAATCGACGGGTGAAGGTCGAAGAAATCGAGCGAGAACTTGGAATATCACACGGAAGTGTTATCAACATCATCCACGACAATTTGGCCATGACCAAGGTCTCTGCCCGCTGGGTCCCTAGAAACCTCGCGCCTCATGATCGACTTCAACGTCGTCAAAGTCCACAAGGCCAGAGTTGCACAAGCTGCCCTGCGCGAGTGCGGATTCGAGGAGCTCAACCATCCTCCCTACAGTCCAGATCTGGCCCCTAGCGACTACTTTTTATACCGCCAGCTCAAGGCTGCACTGCGTGGACGCCGGTTTGGGGACGATGAAGATGTCCAACTCGCCGTTCAGGAGGAGATTAAACAGCAGTCGGGCGATTTCTGGTTGTCGGGAATTCGAAGCCTCAGAGACAAGTGGCGCAAGTGCATTAAAGTCGAGGGTAGTTATATTGAAAATAATAAAACACTTTTCCTCATATCTCGTTTCCTTATATCCGAATTGCAAAACTTATTGACCGCCCCTCGTAGGTTACACTAAAAATCATTTTATTTTAGGGAAAATCACACATTCCTGGCCACGTTTTCGTCAATACGACTTTCGTTACTTTTTCCGATGAGAAAACTTCCAAAGAAATAAGTCGTGCCCAGTGTGTCATACCGGTGCGTGATAACGACAACCAGTGTGTCAATAGAAAATAAAAAAATTCTGTTATATTTGAAAAATATGAAATATTATATTATAAAGATTAGTTGAGTTTATTTAAAATGATGTGAAGTTGGGTTGGTTTCTATATAAAGGGAATCATCGACGATAGTGTTTTCATTGATTTCAGTTAAAGTTGGGTCACTCACTATATCAAGGTTATGAGCAACATCATGGATATGTTGATGATAATATCCATCAAGCTATGAGATTGAAAGAAGAATTTTTTAGGTTAGTCTCGTGTCATGAAATTATGAAATCCCCCACTCCCGACACCTACCCTCTCCAAACTCAAAGTTGGGATTCATTCAAATACCATCATGCATTAAAAACATGAAAAAAACCCCACTAAAATTACTCCAGATTCATCACATAATAAGCCCCTCCCCTAAATAAAAAAAAAGGTTTCGAGTTATTTAAAATACCCCAATCCAAAAACCTCTGATGGATTAAAATTAACCCTATTCTAAAATTATAACCCAAATCAAATTTAGTCAAACTTCAACTTAAAAAATTCAACGATATAAAATACAATCATGGTTACCCCCCAAATTCAAAATCCAAAATCTCCCCCAAAATTCTTTGTACCAAGTACCCCCTAGAAACAAAAGAAATCTAGGAAATAAAAATTACAAATTTATCAGTTAACTTTAAGTTCCAGAAATGATGAAAGTAAAATAAAAGTTTTTTTATTAACTATATTAAAAAACGGATTTCTCATTCTAAATTAAAATTCCAAGTAAAAAAATATAACCGACTTTTAAATCTTTTAGAAGTTTAGATTTGTTTAAAAAAAAAGCTTTTCTCAATTTTCTTTGGTAAATTTACAATTTTCTAAAAATTAATTAACAACAACAATCTCTTATAAAATTAAAATAACACGATTAGAGAATAGATTTATCTATTGCGCTTCTATTTATTTTACTCAATTCTATGTGATGCTATATTTACTATGGTTTATTAGTAAATCACATATAATTTTTCTAATATTCATTTTATATCCCGAAATATGATGGTTATTTTATGCATTTATTTATCTATAATCGGCCTTTTAATTAACTTGGTATGAAGTTTTAGTGTATTTGTTGTTGTAATTGTCAAATAGTTTTTCTTTCTCCAATTTATCTTTAAATTTGAATTTTCCGATTGGTTACGTATTTAAAAAAAATTACAGACACTAAAAAACTATGGGCTAATAAATATTAATTCAGAAAATAAACGTAATTTACTAAATTTATTTTAGAGAAAATGTTGAGATTCTTTACAAACGCCTTTGATATTTTAGACCCCCTTTCTAAGGGAAAATATTCCTTTTAGGGCCTCAATTACCTTTAGATAATTAGCATAAATTACTAAAAATATAGCAAAAATTACTAGAAATATTTATGGAGTCAAAATTACGGAATGCTTTGGAATAAGTTCCTATTAAAACACCATATTTATCAAGCTAAGTGCAATTTACGGGCAAACTCAACTATTAAAGGCAACTTTATTATAATTAACTAATCAAATTATCCTATTAAAAAAGGATTCAACGAAGAGTTTTCACTTACACCAAACATGATTTTACCAATAAATAAAACACTACATATACTCTTAAAAATTCTACTTCAAAACTTTCAAAATAATCTAAGTATCATATTATTAAATAGTATTTATTTTAATTACTATTAATTCCTCAAATTATCGGGTTATAAGATTTCCACTTAATGGCCTCATAACTGTTAAAAACTAGGAACGAAATATATCGTCTATCCTCTCCCATACCCTGTTTTTTCTTCTCTACACACAATTAGCGCGTGGGTAAGGCTGGGAATTAGTCAGTGGGGAGGAATTTTAATATCCGAGCCGATAAGGGATCTCAAGATAAGGGAAATTGCCCATATAAGGTTTAATGAACGGTCAGCCTTTAAATGGGAGCAGGAATGGATCGGCCGAAATAACCTTATTCAATGGACTTCTCTATTGACTTCTTATGGGTCCTTTATACATTTTATCATCTAGGATTGACTAAAATTCTTTAGAGTATTCTATAAGTTACTATGTCGGTTCGTCGAATGGTCGCCATTTTACTTTTCAATGAGTTTTTGGAAGTTTTTAATGTCGTAAGGTCAGATGATATGTTTGTTAATTGATAATGCGTTTATTATTATTATTGAAATAATTGAGAGCACGCGACTTAGGTTTGTTTACCTTATTTTTAACATTTATTCAATTTTTAATAATTTTTGTCACGGAATCCTGTTAATAAGACCCATTAAAATGTCGGATTATCCTGTTATTGGCTTTCGAATGTAATTCCCTCTTCTATCATTGGTAATTTTAAGTGTGTGCGCGAAATACCTAAATAATGGTAACTCTTGGTTGTAAATAGTAATATCCTCCTTTGCTCGTACTTATTACTCTTGATCCACTTGAACAATATGAGATAATAGGAACTTCGGTAACATCTTCTCTTCGTAGTAAATTTAATACCTGTGCAACTCCTTAACAGTATATGTAATGGTAAAGTAAACTACAATGTACGCAGCGATGGTATGCAGTTAGTATAGCAATAAGTAGTCATACCATCACTGATTATTAATACAGTTTTCTTTACTATTAAAAAATATAGCGGCCGCCCAAGGGTGGGCGAAATCGATCCCGTAGTAGGCTATGATATACTATACTAGGCTAGAATATACTAGCTAGGATGGGATAGAATATACTAGGGTAGGCTCCAGTAAACTAGGCTAAGCTAGGCTATACTAAGATAGGCTATACTAGACTAGGATAAGCTAAGCTAGGCTAGGCTAGACTAAGTTTTAATATACAATTGTAGGCTACGCTAAACTTGGTTATGCTCTGCTAAGCAAGCTAGGCTAGAATACACTGTGATAGGCTCAGGTATACTATACTAGCTAGGTTATTCTAATATATACTATGCTAGGATATATATACAAGTCTATACTAGGCTACTCTAGAGTATAGCATGCTATTCTAAGCCATTCTACGCTATAATATACTAGGCTGGGCTATACAAGGGTATGCTATGCTATGCAAGGCTATGCTGGTCTATACTACGCTAGACTAGGCTAGCTTATAGTGAACTATGCTAAGCTAGCATAGGCTAGGGTAGGCTAGGCTAGACTATGTTTGGGTGTGTTATGCCAAGATATACCATGCTAGAATAGGATAAGATATACTATGCTAAGCTAGGCTATACTATGCTAGACTAGTTTATACTATGCTAGGCTAGGTTATACTATGCTTATACTATACTATGTTAAGCTAGATTAAGGTAAGGTAGGCTATAGTAGATAGGCTATACTATGCTACGCTTTGCAAGGCTAGCCTAAGCTATACGAGGATAGGCTAGGCCATTCTAAATTAAACTATTCTAAACTATACTAGGTTAGGTTATGGTATAATATACTTTTCTAGGCTAGGGTATACTATGATAAGCTATACTATGGTAAGCTTTACTATCCTATGTATGCTAGGCTGTACTAGGCTATGTTAGGCTAGGCTTTACTGTGGTTTCTAGGATAAGATAGGCCATACTATACATTCTCTGCTAGGCTAGGCTAGATTAGTCTAGGTAAATTTGAAACTCTCATGTTGTTTTACATTATATTTCGAATGATATAATACACAAAGTCCTCCCAAGGTTAGCCCGGGAATTAGTTTTTGGGGGCAATAACATCATAACTATTCGGCTGATTGTAACGAAATTTAAAACCCGTATATTGTTTTACATTCCCTTTCAAATAATATAATTGTCAAAGCCACCCAAGGTTAGCCAGGGAAGTAGTTTGTGGGAGGGCAATAACATCATAATTATTCAGCCGATTCTAACGAAATTTGAAACCTTTAAGGTGTTTACATTCTCTTTCGGATTATAGAATTGCCAAGGTCCTCTCAATGTTACTACGGGAATTATTGAAAGTTTTCAAAGTCGTAAGGACATAAATCAGAAAAGGTGAGGGCACGTGACCCTTTGGTCAGCAGACCTTGTTAGATTACCACTCAACGCTATTTGTAATAACTCGGATTCGGGGACTAATAATTTCCTCGTGTTTGGAGTAATACCGCATATTACTATTGAGAATGGTAACTCAGGTTTGTTAATACCTCTGCATGGTAGGTTACAGACCCTTATAGAGACAAACTATAAACCGTCCTAATAGTAACATTTGTGTTCAAGGAAAATAATATTCATCAATGAAATGAACACAGTTTATTTATAACAAAAAATATGCGATATTAAGAACATTATTTACATGATAATATAAAATTGTACACCAAAAATATCGTATAAGTTTGATCCCAGCGAATCATTCTCCGAATATATATATATACACTTCGCCCAAAATTTATATCAATATAAATAATAATATTGATATTATTAATGTTATTACAATTATGGAGATAGATTTTATAGTTTTATTTTCACAGAATCCATCTTGATCATTTATACAAAATCTACAGTTTATGTATATATATATATATATATATATATATATATATATATATATATATATATATATATATATATATATATATATATATATATATATATATATATATATATATATATATATATATATATATATAATCACTCGCAAATGGACTATTACTTAATTCTTTGGAGTAATAGTGTATGCTACAAGAAATAAAAAGACATTGCACACGGATAAATTATATATATATATATATATATATATATATATATATATATATATATATATATATCATGGACGAATTTTCATACACATTAGTTTCATATATTTCAATATTTTGATTTAATGGTTGGGTGGCTATGCGTTTTATTTAATTATATTTATTAATGATAATTGCCTGTATATATATATACATCTCGCTTTCTCTCTCTCATTAATAAATTGAGATAATGAGAAGGGCGACTTTGGCGTGAGTAATTCATTGATAAAACTCAACTCCATCGTCCTTAGGCCTATCACAGGACTATGGGAGACGTAGGACTTAGCGTCCTTTGATACGAAAACGTAGCAAGACTATGTCGGGGTGAATGCCGAAATGCTTAGTCAGGCAAGGAGCACAAACGAGCTCACACCAGCGTGGGCACAAGTCAGTGGGCGAGGAACAAGGAGTAATAAATAGAAAACAAATTCAAGTAAGACGCATCTCAGAATTTGTCTAGGGCTGGGGAGGAGGGGGGGGGGTTAGTATGTAGGAATAAACATTCACTGAGTTCGCCAATATTAATTTCCGACTCCCATTAAGATCAGACTCCCTAGAGATGATTCCGAACCCGGCACTGTCGGTTGAGTTAGGCCCAGTACTTCACCCGAATGACCGCAAAATACCATCTTTCTTCGTAAATTTGTGCCTGTGTTCTTGTATACGAACTTGTGTTCGATAGCGTTGATAATTTCTGCTCTAATAAGCCTTCTCAGCCTAATTCCACATACAGAATAATAAAATAATAGTAACTACAATGATATCGTGTGCATTTTAAATTACTCCACTTTCAATTATATTATTATTATTTTTTTTTTTAGCCACATTAATACTATGACATTTTTTGGTAATCTCTACAGTCATAAATCTGATGGAGGTCTATTTTAGGAAATACTTTGTGTGAGTACAAATCTATTAACAAAAACAAAATCCCCCCCCCCCAAAAAAAATAAGGATTTACGTCACTTTCCATCTGGCACTGGATTTCCTCAATCGGGCAAACGTACACGTCAAAATGGCGGGTTTAAAATAATAAATTTATTGTTATTAAGTTGAAAATAATCTGAAATTATTCGAGAAGATACCAATCGAGTATGTAAATCCCCTCAAAATCCAAATCTCATCCGTGGGTTCGAATCTCCTTCGTGGGAAGACAATAGCTGGCACTAGCACTAGAAACGGTCATTGAGTCGGACAACTAGCGATAAAATAGCGGCCATTCCTATCCAGTTTAATATATTGGATTCTTGGAAAGTCCATTTAAAAACCTCCCTGTTTTAGAACAAATAACTATTACTATTTAGTAACAAAGCTCACCAATACGAACTCAACCAGTCTTAAAAAATAGTATAATTAAATTAATTTCTCGCCCGCTTTTTATTAAGCCAACCAAATTATAAAAATACAAATATAAATTATTACTCTTTTTCATCGGCCCTTTTTCATTATTTTTTTTATCATATAATCAAGTACTATATAATCTAGTACAAAAAAGAGGAAAATGTCTAGTTTATTTACAAGGTGACTTACGGTATCAAACTATAATTGTTAAATATCTTCAATTATTAACATCATAACAAGAGGAAGTTAGGTTCAATAGCCAAAAATTAAGGTAGTCAATTTTGTGATTAAACTCACGGGAAAATAATTGACTCGTGAAATAGATTGGGGTGATATTGACATATTGATAATGTAATCAACCGTTGTCTATCTGTCAGAGATTTAGAATCGCTATCTTTGTGGGAATAACATATAGTAGTACAGAAGAAGTTGGATTAGCTTTAAACATCGCAATGAGAATAATAACTACTAATACAAATATTCCGGTTTAGGCTGAAACATCTTTGCGGGAATATCTATTAATACGGAAGATGTGGTTTGGTATAAAACATCTATGCCGGAATAATATCTATTAATAAGGTTGTGGTTTTGCCGATGAGATTTTGTTTATAACATCTCTGCAGGAAAAATATCCATGCGTGTTAATAGAAATCACTCTATAGGACCATAGTATTTATTTTGGAGACTAGTTTCGGTATGAAGTTTATCATAACATCCCCGGTCATATAATGAGAAAAGACACACACACATTCACACATAAATATCTCAAACGGAACATTGTCACTCATCTGGAGGAGTGATTCTAGGGTGGATGTCTGTTTTTCAGTATACGACCGAGAATTGGTATAGTAAACTTAATACCGAAACTAGTCTAGCAAATAAATACTATGCTCATATAAAGTGGCTTTTATTAACCTTTAATCAACTCACTATTTAATTCAATTAGTTACATATCTATTAATACAGAAGATTTGGTTTGGCCTAAAACATCTCAGCGAAACATCGATGAAACATCGCGTGAATTTGATTGATTATTAATACAAAAAATGTTTCAGTTTAACTTGAAACTTACCAGGAATTAAATATGGAGGATAGATGGAACCTGCTATTATTTAAACTGAAATCAAAATGATATTCTACTTATTATGCTAATTAAATGTGACCTTCCTCGGATCGGAAGCAATTTCAGAAGATCTGTTGGCGCTATCGGTTTCTACTCTGTATCTTTTATCCATTTTCATTTCCAATAATTACACCTTTTTATACGATTCTCACTTATTTTTTTTTCGGTGAGATGCCCACGTTGGTTTTTGTTGTATTCATGTTAAGTAAAAATATCTGGATATTATGCTTTAAGATTAACTTTAAAAAATATTAGGAAAGATGTGTATTGAGTAGAATGATATTTTGGAGATGATACTCTGATTATGATATTCGAGATGATAATCTAGATAAGATATTCTAAAGATGATAATCTGAATATTACATCTTTAGAGATGATAATCTAGGTATGATATCACTAGATGTTAATATGGATATTATATTCTATAGATGATAATAATAGATATGATATCTCTAGATGGTAATCTGAATATGATATTCTCGAGATGATAATATGAATGATATCTATAGAGATAATAATCTGAATATGATATATGTAGATATGATAATCTGAATATGATATATGTAGATATGATAATCTGAATATATCTCAAAAGATGATAAACTGATTATGATATCGCTAGATGATAATCTGGATATGATATTTCAAGAGATCATAATCTCGATATCATATTCTCGAGATGATAATCTGCTAATGATATCTCAAGAAATAATAATATGGATATGATAATCTGAATATGATATTTGGGATATGATAATCTGGATATGATATTCTCGAGATGATAATCTGGATATGATATTTAAAGAGATGATAATCTGATTATGATATCGCTCGAGATGATAATCTGAAAATGATATATTGATAGATCATAATCTCGATCTCATATTCTCGAGTTGATAATCTGGATATGATATTCTCGAGATGATAATCTAGATATGATATCTCTAGAGATGATAATCTGAATATAATATATCTAGATATGATAATCTGAATATGATATCTCGAGAGATGATAATCTGGATATATCTCGATATCATATTCTCGGGATGATAATCTGAATATGATATTCTAGAGATGATAATCTGGATATGATATTTCGAGAGATGATAATCTGATTATGATATCGCTAGAGATGATAATCTGGATATGATATCTTGATAGATGATAATTTTGATATCTTATTCTCGTGATGATAATCTGGATATGATATTCTAGAGATGATAATCTGGATATGATATTCTAGAGATGATAATCTGAATATGATATTTCGAGAAATGATAATCTGATTATGATATCGCTAGAGATGATAATCCGGATATGATATCTTGATAGATGATAATCTCGATATCATATTCTCGTGATGATAATCTGGATATGATATTCTAGAGATGATAATCTGGATATGATATTTCGAGAGATGATAATCTGATTATGATATCGCTAGAGATGATAATCTGGATATGATATCTTGATAGATGATAATCTCGATATCATATTCTCGTGATGATAATCTGGATATGATATTTCGAGAGATGATAATCTGATTATGATATCGCTAGAGATGATAATCTGGATATGATATCTTGATAGATGATAATCTCGATATCATATTCTCGTGATGATAATCTGGATATGATATTCTAGAGATATTTCAGACCTTAAATACTTAAATAAGTTCGATATTAATTAAATAAAGTTACTGATAAGTAATAAAAGTAGTAAAATTATTTTTCTTGGTAGCGAGAATAAGCTTTTGAAAGATAAATAATAAAATAGGGAGTAAAGGCAGGTAAAAATTAAAATAGGAAAAATAAAGTGATGGAAAAGAAGGTAGTGGTAATTGTGAGAAAACATAAAAAAACATACAAACGAAAATGAATTAATGGGAAAAGGAAGCTAGTTATAATAAGTGAAACAAATAATAGAAATGCTAAAATATGAAACAAATTGAGGTAAGAATGAAGAAGCTAGTGATAATCAGAGGAAAAAATAGAAATAAATGCAGGAGGAAAGGAAGCTAATAATAATAAGTTGATTTAAACAAAGAGAATAAAATAGGAATCACAATTTGATGGGAGAAATAAACTAATGGTAATTCCTGTCAAACTTAAAGAACAGAAAAATAAATTGAAGGGGAAAAGCTAATAGTAAGAATTAGTGGCAAAATGGAAAAGAAAGAAAAGAAATAGCCGTAATCGAGAATATCTCGGACTCTGCTACAAAAAGATCCAAGAACTTTCAGGGTCAGGAGAGTTACGAGCCACACAAATCCTAAACTATCTATTTTCACTTCCCTTAATGCCGCCATTTCAGTCACGGATGCCCTCGTTTGTTTTGACTTAAAAAAATAAATTATTAACCTTATTCTCTGTGCCAGGATGGAAGTAGATTCGAATCGAACTAAAAACAAATGAACCTGGACCAGTACATACATACCCCCCTCCCCCCTCAAAGAACAGAATCTCTTCAACCTCGTTTCCCTGCCGAAGGGCATCATAAAACAGATAAATGAAGGGTTCCCCTGGGGGTTTACGCCCCCCTCAAATTATCAACAGATTCCATCAAATTTCATCCCGGTTTCAGACCCTCACGACGCAACCTGATTTCCACACCCGAAGGGGGCGGGAGGGGGAGGTGATCTCAAAACAGCCCCCTCTCCCCTCAGCACCCTCATTTAAACGCCCCCTGAGCACTCACTGGGGAGGATTTGGACCCCCCTGTGGGACCGAACGAGGAAAGAGTGAGACCAAAATTGAACGCCGTTCAACGCCAATCTCATTAATTGGTTAAATCGAGCGGGAATTTATTGAGCGGGGGCGGGAAAATGACCGCGCGAGTGACAGGGAAATTGGTGGGGATCGAGCCCCAAGGACCTGGATGGTTGACGACTAGCAAAGACCCTAGGACAATTCGGGGTTAGGCATGAAATGGATGAAGGGAGCGGGGTGTAAAAATGCTAACAAATATTTTTCTCCTCATAATAAAATAATGAAAAAATAATGACAAAACTGAACAAATAATGACAAAATAATTAAAAAATAATAACAAAACTAAACAAATAATGACAAAATAATGATAATTATAATGAAGCAAAACAAGACCTAACATAAAACAGGCTACTTTATTCTAGATAATATACTGCCCCCTGCAAGGACTTATTCTATTCTTTGCCGACACTTCATTATGCTTCTCTGTTCGTACTTTTGAACCGTTTTTTTAATTTAGAAAATGTGAGGTGGGAGGGCGCACCTTTCCATTCCCTGTGGTGCTCAGCCCTTGTAATCCTTGATATTTATTACAAAAGTTCCCATTTCTTGTTGTTTTTTGTTGTCCCTCTTCCTCGTTTATTTTTGTCTGCGACCCACCTCCCTCCCACTATCTTACTCTCCCTACCCATGACCAGTTTTATGGGCGTACGAGACCTCGTTGGTCATGCAAGTTGAGCAGAAGGGTATACCAAAGGAAAAATACATGGAAGTAGAAAGAAGTACTAAGGAGTACATAAATGTACAAAGAAATACGAAGGAGTACAGAGAAGTACCAAGAAATACGAAGGAGTACTTGAAATGCAAAGAAGAAAAGTATGCAAAGAAATACCATTAAGAGCAAAGAAGTACAAAAATATACAATGAAATGATTACAAACATAAATAATTACAAAGAAATACTAAGCAGTATAAATAAATACAAATAAAAGACTTGCAAAGAAGTAGGAATAAAAAGAAATACTAAGAAGCGCAAAGAAGTTCAGAGATATACAATGAAATAATTACAAACAAAGAATCACAAAGAAATATTAAGAAGTATAAATAAATACAATAATATACAAATCACAAAGACATGCAAAGTAGATATATAAATAAAAAACAATGCTAAGAGGTGCCAAGAAGTACAAAGATATTCAAAATACAAAGAAATATGTGCTAAGAAGTATAAAGAAGCTATATATGATTGCACCATGGTGTCGTCAGTGAAGCCGGTGGTCCTCTAGCCCAAGATGCTCCCAATCCTAGATGTAAGAGTACTAAAAGATGCAGTAGTACTACGCCCATAGATACAAGCCTTTTCTCACGACCCTCTCAAAATAGTAGGTTTTATCCCTCACTAAGCCCTTTCACTGCCCCCATAGAATCTCAAACTCCCTTCCCCCACTCAAAATAGGAACCAACCCCTATCCTCATATACAAATTTCGAACGTCGTTTTGCAAGAATTCCCCTTAATGAGAAAATTAAATGACTTGTTCGAATCCCAGGGGAAGAACGAGGGATAACCACCCATTTGCTCCATCTTCAAGAAATCTTCTAAATTAAAAAAAAACACACGAAGTTTTCTCATTTTGAGTTTAGTTTAAATTGGTTGTCGAAGATCCTAAGTAATTGATTTCGAGAAAAATGTTTTCTCTTTGTTTCACGAAAAACAATTTGGATTGAGAAAAAGTAAAGACAATTTAGCGCACAATTTTGGCACAAGGTTTGTTTAGGAATCCGTTTTGAAAGGGGAGGAGGTTGAGTTCGTATTAGTAGCGAGGTTATTGTGAGCTGATTCTCGAAAAGGTTTTAAAATGTACCCCGTAGGTTTTGCTAGAACTTGCCCCCAAAGTCTTTGTCCTGATCGTTTTAATTCGGTTCTTTCTACCTACAAGTTTGTCCTCTTAAGGAACTTGATAAATTCTAACGACAAAATAAGTTGTATAATTTCGTACATTATTTCCTCCATTTCAAAAATTCGGGAAAACAATTTAGAAGATTTTCCAAAAACTAGTTAGTCAAAGAAATTTTGATATTTTTTTAATTTATTGTGGACGTCAAGATATAGCAGAAACATTAGTAGTTAAAATTTTAGTTTAAGAGAGTTGGAGGGTGTAGACCATAGGTTAGATTTATGTGGGTTAGTGCCACCGGGCCTGTGAAACAGTTTCCAAAAATTGTTAAATCCTTACAAACAAATTTTGAAGGCCCATGGCCGACATTTGGAAATTACAGAAAACACGAGAGCTTTGAAATCAGTCTTGTACGGAGAATGCTCACTCCGGATTGGTGGCAAACCTTGGTCCTCAACACAGTTCAGACTCTCAAAAACGAAATTAATTTAAGATTTTAGGTCAAGACCTCACAAGCGGCGTTCATTACTTGCTAAATAGGAAGTTTATTTTAATAGATGATTTTTTCAGTTAAAAGGCTCAGATTTATAGACTAGTTATAATTTACAGTTTATAAATTATATATCATTAAAAAAACACAAAGGTTTCACACACACGCACACACACACACACACACACACACATATATATATATATATATATATATATATATATATATATATATATATATATATATATATATATATATATATATATATATATATATATTATAACATTGTTCTAGCTTACTGAATATTATAGTATAAGCTCGCAGTCTAACACGGGTAGCAAGTGCTAATAATTATGTTATTATAGGAGCTATATTTTGTTGTTAGAATGCTAGTTGTAAGTGAAAAACTGATCAGTATATATAAATATATATATATATATATATATATATATATATATATATATATATATATATATATATATATCTATATATATATATATATATATATATATATATATATATATATATATATATATATATATATATATATATATCAATTTTTCCAATTTATATATTTTCAATCATTTTATGGAGTTATATCTAAATATCTATGAGCGACTTTCCTTCATTTCTCATCTCATTCAGACACGACAACACAAAGATGACATGTTGATTGCGAAGTCGGTTTCCGACTGTCTGGTGAGTTGCGGCAGGACCGCAATCGAATCCTCGCAAAAGCCATTGTGGAGCTAAATGTCACCTGCTAATCTCGGGGTGGGAATATCACAAGCTTTAGTAAAATACAAATTAGTCTCTTTCGGATTTCAGCATCTGCCGGAATTCGGGAATTCGCCATTTGGTCCTTCTTCGTTCTTCAACCATTCTTCGGTCTTCAACCATTTTCAACCATTCTTGCGAGGTCAAATGTTAAAAAACGATTCGATTTAGCACTTATATTTTCGGGGCCGAGGGGCAGGAGAGTCCGGGGTGAGAGGAAGGGATGTGGCATGCTGGGGCTTTAGTTGGTGGGAGGCGTGAAATGCCCCCTCTTCCCCACTGGGATTTGGGGTTTCTCAAAAGCGTCAATTTTGTTTCACCTAAATCTGTCCTGGGGTTCCACCTTTCTTTAATTTCTGCTTCACACTTTCTTTCGCCGCAGGTATTCGAGGGAAGTGGGTATGAAAAACAGGGTCTCAGGAGTGTAATTAACAGTGTGGTTGCCCAGCCTCACACAGGAGGAGGTATAGAACCCCGCATGGAAGCAACCAACCTCGCCCGAGCGGGGAGAATCAAATGCTTGATTGACTTTGGTGGAGTTCGTCTCTGTTTAGCATCAAAGTGTTGGAGTCGGGGCGCTGTGGTGGTAGAGTGGTGATGGGTAATATCCACCGTGGTCCGTTCCCACATTCATGGCGGGGTGCGTATGGGGGGTGGAGGAGGATGTAGGCGTGAGGGGACTGAGAGTCCCGTAAGTCCCGTAGGATTCTTTGCTCCCGTCGGCGATTATGGAGGTGATGCTGAAAGGGTGAGGGGTTTGGTACTCTTTGAGGTAGGCGTAGTCCTTCAAGGGGGCGTTGGGGTAGTCCTTCAAGTACCCCGTATGGGCATATTCCTTGATTAGGGAGGGATGGAGGGCAGAGGGGGGGAGGGAATGCAATTCGTGCGGGTGTGGCGCAGGTGTGCCCAGCTGAGTATGGTGCGGGTGTTCATGGGTGGAATACTTGTTGGGTTGCACCGCCCCCGGGATCCCGTAATTGGTCTCGGATGGTTCCAGCTTGGTCGCAGCTTCTAGAAGCTGAGTCATCCCCGAAACAGGATCGCTAGGTGGGATCTGACTTACTGGACCGGAAGTGGGTCCCCCTGCCCCGAGTCCGTGGTGATCTTGCGGGTCAGGATGACCCACCGAATGCGAGCTGTGGGGCGCGGCCCCCGAAGGGGGGGACTGCATCTCTGCGTCATGGGATTTTCTGTCCATCTCATCGGAAGAATCATGGCCGCTTTTGGAATTGGGGTCGCTGCTTCCGCTATGGGGCTGCTGGATGTTCCCGGAGAGCTTGGCGATCTGCCTCTGGTGCTCCTTCTTCTCGCACTTGAAGCGCTTCTGACGACGGAGGTAACAGCCGTTCTCGAACATGTTCCCGGAGTCCGGGTGCAGGGTCCAGAAGGACCCCTTCCCGGGCTTGTCCGGGGTCCGCGGGATTTTGATGAAGCAGTCGTTGAAGGAGAGCGAGTGCCGGATGGAGTTCTGCCAGCGCTGCTGGTTTTGCCGGTAGTATGGGAACAAGTCCATGATAAACTGGTAGATTTCAGACAGGGTGACCATCTTGTTGGGCGCGTTCTGGATGGACATCGTGATGAGTGAGATGTAGGAGTATGGAGGCTTGGCGTGAGTGTAAGATCGCCGGTAGGTCTTGTCCTGCCGGGCTCGCTGCAGGGCCGACGACACGGGACTATCCGGCTCCTGCAACTCACGGCCGTAGGGCACCATTTGATTCATGGCTCCCATGGACCCCATCGTGGTCATGCACCCACTCATGCCATTCATCTGCTGCATGGGTGTATTCATGGGCGGGAAAGGGCCCATACTAGTCATGCCTGGGCTCATGCACTGACTTCCCATGCCCATGGCACTGATGCTGCCCATGGAAGAGGAAAAGTCCATGTTAGGAGGCAGCCTCTGCTGGTATGAGTTCATGCCCATCATGGAGTTCATGGAATTCATACCATAGGAGGTTTGGGACATGGGTGAGACCGGGGGCGCTGAACTCATGGCTACCATGGACTCGCCGTAGAGTTTTTGGGAGAGCATCGCTTGGTTTTCCACGGTGGTGGTTGTGGTAGGCACTGGGGCACAGGTGTGTAAGGGGGTAAGGAAGGTGTGGTGTAACTGAGCTGGTTACGAAGGATAAACCCAGCCAAGCACCAATAACCGCGCAAATTATTATCACTACCGCCACCACATCAGCATTCGATAACACAGTAGGCTTAATTTAGCCTCGGATCCGGCATTCATGTCATTCCAACTCGCTCACTTCAGTAGTGGTCCTATGAACCCCTGTCCACGGCAGTCACTTCTCCGATATATCTCAATTTTTCTTTGGCGAGGTGTGCCCAAATATTTGTCGCGTTGCACCTTAAGGTCACTCACTACACAGTAGGCTCAACAGGTCAAATGAGGTCGTTCTAGTTTAGTTGACATACGCGCGCACACACATACACACACACTATACGGCAAATTAGATGACCAAACACTTATCTTAATCATATGTGTGTGTATGAGTTTCACTCCTCTTGTTTAAATTCTACGATCGGCAAAAGTACTTGTAGCACTTCGATTCTCGCAATAAGCGCCTGGCTGCTCCTAACCCTGAGTAAATATGGTATGTTTGGCTAGCTCAATACGCTCCACCCACAAGTCAAGCAGACGCAAACACTTCGCTATTAGTGGCTAACGCATTATAAAACTCCGCCTATTATTAAGGTATGAACCAATAGAAAGTGGTAGGTGGAGCCAACTTTAATTTAATATCCCTCCACTTTACCCCCAATTTCGGTCGAAGTGAGGGGATTTGGGTTACACCCTCCACGCCCCCCTTCCCATCCTGCTCTTGGCTGGCTGATATCTTTAACTCTTTCGTCCGCGAATATTTTGAAATATATATTTAAAATATTTCAATAGAATTACTTAACTGGCAAGAAATAACGAAAAAAAATAATGTTGGATTTTTTAAAAATTTTCAATAACGTTCCAAAATAAAATTGATAAAATCAAAATACAAACTGGTCTTTAACAAAACATGTGTATACACACACACACACACACATATATATATATATATATATATATATATATATATATATATATATATATATATATATATATATATATATATATATATATATATATATACACTCCCTGAAGCTGTTTCTATTATTTCTTCTATTAATTTAATTCTTTCACCATATCTGTCATTCGTATTTGTGTTCTTATCTAAGTGCTTCCTTGTTTCAGAATCATGTTTTACTCTTGTATGTTAAAACAGGTAAGGCCTTACTTAAGAAATCTAGAGACATGTTGCTTCTGAATATAACTCAACTTCCCTTCCATCCTCGGACCTAGTTGTGTTCCTTTAATTCCTTTTCCCAGTTTCTATCCGGAGTTATAAAATACCCTAAGAAAACGTGTTTTATTTGCTTTAAAATTTGTTCAGCAATTCTAATTCCACTACTCGCAGCAAATTTATTCCTCATTACATTATTTGTGAAGTGTTTACTTTTAGTTCGGTTGTGAAATTGATACAATTTGGAACAATTAATGACTTTTTTTTTTATCAACATAACGAAGTTAACCCAGATGCCCTCTATTTTTAGTTCCCATTTGTTCCCGGTTCACAGTGCGGATACGGCTGCAAACGTTTTACTCGGAGATTACGTAAATTTGATTTAATTCTAATTTAAATTTATATTCACCTATTGACTGAGTACAGGATAGATGACGATTTGGCAGCACTAAATACAGGGTGTCCTTAAAGTTCACCAGACCTTACCCCACTTTACTTTTTCCTGGGTATGCTTAAGGAGAAAGTGTACTCAATGGTCTCTCTCTCATCTTTCACCTGACCTTACTTACTTACGCCCCTTGACTTCTTTTTCTGGGGTATGCTGCTAAAAGAGGAGGTGCTCCCAATGAAAACACCCGAGGGAACAGCGCATCATAAATGAAGGTGCTCAAATTGGCCCAAATTTGTTGGAGTTAATTCATCGCGTTCATCGGGTGAATCTCTCAAAGCGCATCGAACTCTGCTCCGCAAATGTTGAGAATCACATTGAAGATGTTATTTAATACTATTTCACTTAAATAAAATGTAGTTCATTTTTTTATTGAAAATATGCATTACCTGTGTTCAGACTTTAGAAACACCCTGTACATTGGACCTAAATGCAATTTAAGCGTTAATAACGCCTTGCCTTTGTAACATTCTTATAATTATTGAACCGATGTTAACTGAATATAAAGGTTTGCCATAAACAACGGGATAACATGAGGGCATTTATTTGGTTTTCATTACATCCCTGCAATAAATGTTGAATATCCCTAGAATATGATCGTAATGTTGCAATTTCGTCGTAAACCTACCTGCAACATTTCAGTCGAGCGTGTTGATTATGACTCTGCAAGGTCCTTTGTATATTGCATGTTGTTTGCTTGTGGTTCCGTTTTAATTCTTACACCTCTCTCGCCTTTTAAAAAGAATTATGAGTGAGGTATTAGCTTAGCCCATGCCGATGATATTTTATTTTCCCTTTATACATTTTGTAAATAAAGTGGCATTAAGCTTGTCTGGTTATTCTCTCCTTCAGGAGAATATCTCCAAATGCGTTTTGCCATTTTTAATGCTCCTAAATACCTTAAAAAATTATTTTTTATTGACACTAATTTTTCTTAATTTATTGAAAGGTTAATGGAGATTTGGTGTTTATTGCAATAAAATTACTTGATTCTTTCAATGAGCTTTTCTCTGTTTAGGGGTGTATTATCCTGCTTGTTATTTAATATTTTCATTTACTGCCTACCAATTGTTAGATGTATCTAATATTATGTTTTAGTGAGTTCTGTTTTCGGTATTATTTTTTCACTTGATTTGATTCTATACTCTTTAACATATGCTCGTTAATTTTTAAACCTCTTTTAGTTCACTATACTCAATTATTGCTATTATTTTATCACGTTGCCTCATTTTTCGGCTCTTTATCAAAGTATTTAAATAGGCTTCCTTGTTTTCCAACCTTGTTTCGATGCAGGTGTATAATAAACTTGAAGTCTAAATCAACTCAAACACGCCTTTATAAATTCAAATTAGACGCTCAATCAACTCAAGTCTGTGTTCACTCAATCCAAGCATGCACTGAACCAATTCAAGCATGCACTTAATCAACTCAAGCACGCACTCAATCAACTAGAGCACACCATCATAAACTCAAATAGAAATTCAATCAACTCAAGTCAAACTCAAACAACCCCGCAATGACCTCCTCTATTAAACAGCAAATCCACAACCCCGCGATCAAGATCGACAAAACAACCCATTAACGTCTAGCACCTAAAACCATGCCACTTCGATCTATTTTCTGTACACCCTGTATCTGCAACTCAGGTCCTTCGCAAACAACACCCAATCTATTAGCTGCACTTCAATAATATCTATTTATCTAAAGGATATACCAATCATTACAGAGCATTCATCACCCCATCACATTAAGAAGTCACATGAAACCTGGTGTACGTAAATACACATAGAATTAATCCCCTACACATACATACATACATACCGCAGTAAGACACAAGATGGCATGTTATTATTAGTATCACAACATCAATCATATGATCATCATTAACACGATCTTCGTCGTCAAATCTACGCCTATTTATAAAGGATCATCATTTATCATTCACTATTACCACCATATCATCTAAAAATAATAATCTTGATTTTTGATCATTGCTATAATGCTGATCATCATTACCATTTCTCTTTACTGACGACACAAATCCATTGATATACGTTTCAATTTCCATTGTCTTCTCAATTAAGTCTTGCTGTCGTCAATTTCTTTCTCTATTGTTCAGCTCTCATAATTCCATTTCTTAGCCAGGTGGCGGCACCATCTCTACCATCTGCACCACCTGCGTACTCTAAGCACACCATCTGCAGGTGGTTCCGCTGTTCTCTCTTACCCGATTGTCTCCAGGTTCAATTGAATTAATTTGATCCAACTATTTGTAAATATTTTCAGGGGAATGAATATGTTCATGTATAGATTCAAGGATTAATATATGTTCACGTTTATGTATAGGCATAATGTTCATGTATATGTACAGTGATTAATATTATATTCGCATCTACATATGTACATAGGTGAATATTATATTCATGTATATTTACAGTGATACATATTATTTTTATGCATATGTACAAGATGAATCTTATATTCATGTCTATGTACAGGGGGTGATTATTATATTCACGTATAAGTACAGGGGTGACTATTATATTAATGTATATGTACATGGATGGATATTATTGTCATGTATCTGTACTGGGATGAAGATTATTTTCGTGTATATATAGATTAATGAATATTATTGTAGGAGAATGCCCCTTTTTTTATCACCCCACTCTTTAACACCACTTTTGTCGTGGTATTCTTTGTGGTAGTGATATACTTCTTTCATGAAGTAGGCTTTGTACTAAGAGTGCTAATTCAGTTGTTTTGTTCTTAAGGAAGAGCTATTTCAAACTTTTATGTAGTAGAATGCCCCTTTTTCATCTCTCTACACACAAACCGCTTTTGTAGTGGTATGCTTTGTGGTACGTGAGTTACTTCTTAGATCAAAGCCTACTTCATCAAAGAAGTAACTCACGTACCACAAAGCATACCACTACAAAAGCGGTTTGTGTGTAGAGAGATGAAAAAGGGGCATTCTACTACAATTATAATCATGTATATGTACATGGGCGAATATTATATTCATGAATATACAGAGTGCTGAACATTATATTCATGTATATGTACAGGGATGAATATTATATTCATGTATAAACATAGGGATGAACATTATATCCATGTATATGTACAGGGGTGAATATTATCTTCCTGTTTATACAAGGGGTGAATGTTATATTCACGTTTATGAAAAGGAAGGATAGTATGTTCACATGCCGAAGAAATGAATATTGTGTTCTAGCACAATTGTTTATAGCTAAGGAGCTTTTAAGAACATCCTTTATATTTTTTATATATATATTTTTTTAGTTTATTTTTTGATTATATATTTATACTTTGCTATATTCTATTGTCAGTTTTAGGATGTCTATATTATTTAGGGTGGGGGAGTGTATGTTGTTGTCAAGTTTTACTTGGTTTAAGGTTAAGTTTTATGCAGTTTTAATATTTTTCATAGTTTTATGTAATGAGGTTATTATTATTTTTTTCATTTATTTGTTTTTATTTTGTTTTTAATAGGTGAGATTTTATAATCAACTTTTAAGCTTATTCTTGATATTCTGAATCTTCTGGTGATTTTTAATTATTATTAGAGAATATTGTCCAATCCGAAGAGGTCATTTTCATCCAATTTAAACTTTACATTTAGCTCCACTTTCCTCTTCTCAAAGTGAGGTAGGCGGACAATCAACGCCACTGAAATCCAACACACCCGTATGCGAATATGACCTTTTGCCTATAGAGCCATTTAATCGCGTCACAGTAAACTGCCATGAACTAGGGTCAGCATGCATCAATGCCATATAAAGTACCGCCCACCTCAATTGATGCTTTATATCCAATTAGACCCGTTAACGTCTTTTTTTCAGAAATCATCGACATTTTTAGAAATCATGACTTTTTAGAAATCATGAATTTTTAGAAGTCATAACACTTTATAAGAATCATGACATTTTTAGAAATCATGACTTTTTAGAATCATGAATTTTTAGAAGTTATAACACTTTATAGAAATCATGACATTTTTATAGAAATCATGACATTTTTATAGAATCATGACATCTTTTTAGAAATCATGACATTTTTAGAGAAATCATGACATTTTTATAGAATCATGACATCTTTTTAGAAATCATGACATTTTTATAGAAATCATGACATTTTTATAGAATCATGACATCTTTTTAGAAATCATGACATTTTTATAGAAATCATGACATTTTTATAGAAATCATGACATCTTTTTAGAAATCAGGATATTTTAAAGTTAATCTAAGATTAAAATGATTTAAAACGCATGAATGATATGATGATAATTGAAGTTTCCAATAAATCCAGTACCATATAAATTCAATGTCCCATTAATCCAGTGTTACACGAATGTAATACTACAAAATCCAGTGTCCATAAATCAAATGCCACATAAATCCAGTTTTCCATAAATCCTGTGTCTCTTAAATGCAAGGCCATATGACTCTAGTACAACATAAATCCAGTGTCCCATAAATTAAGTACAGCATAAATCCAGTGTCCCATAAATCCATTGTCACATGAATCGAGTGCCACATAGATACATTGTCTCATAAATCCAGTGTCACATGAATCTAATACAGCATAAATCCAGTGTCCGATAAATCAAGTTCTACAAAAAGTCAGCGTCACATGAATCTAATTCAACTTAAATCCAGGGTCCCATCCATATATTTTGAAATAAATCTAGGGTGTCAAAAATCCAGTGCCACATAGATACAGTGTTCTATAAATCCAGGGCTAAATAAATCCAGTGCCCTATAAATACTGTGTCACATGAATTCAGTTCAACATTAATTAAGTCCCCCATAAATATAGTGCCACATAAATCTAGTGTCCATTTAATCCAGTGTCCCATAAATCAAGTGAAACATATTTCCAATGTCTCATGAATCCATTGTCTCATGAATCCATTGTCTCATGAATCCATTGTCTTATAAATCCACTGCCGCATAAATCCAGTGTTCTATAAATAGGACAGCGGACAGAAGTGGATGGAATTGTGCGGCTACATTTTATTTGGTTCTAATTGTCCCATTTATAGGACAGTGGGTATTAATGGGTTAATTAGTCGCAGGGCCCCCCCATTACAGGGAGAGAGAAGAAGGACGGAAACGGATAAAGAGGAAGAAAAACAACGGGAAGTTAGGTCGGTTCAAAAGAGGTTCCCTGCCCTTGCTACCCCTAAATCCACAGCCTGTCTCATCTTTAAACGTCTCGGCCGGTTTCCCTGCCACACAATTTCGATTCCCCTAACTTCACCAGTTTATTTTTACCCTCTCCTAAAAAAATATTCCTGCAGAGATGCCCACGTTGGTTTCATTTTTTAATTTTAGGATAAAAAAGTAATAACTTTGTCATAAATTGCCACTTAATTACATTGACACACAAACTCCCCTTTTCCACAATCTAGTGGCCGGATATTACGGTATTAATATATATATATATATATATATATATATATATATATATATATATATATATATATATATATATATATATATATATATATATATATATATATTAAAAGGCCCAAGGAAATGAAAATTGGTGACACAACCCAGAAAAACACTTAGGAGAATATCACGTGAACCAATAAAAGCTTAAGAAGGAAAATGGGAGATGTAGAGAACGGAAAGATAGGACAAACTATTTTGACCGTTATCTGAAAATAAATAAAGAAGTTGGATTTGAACCTGTGTCATTAAGCGCTCATCGCTTATATAACCAAGACGCTGATCGCCAGAGCTACCATCCTCAACCCCCCAAAAGGTTGATTCAAGAAGCCTGTTGAACAACGAAGTGTAGGCTTTTATCCAGTGAGAGACAAGATATTCTCCTAAGTGTTTTTCTGGGTTGTGTCACCAATTTTCATTTCCTTGGGCCTTTAAAAATACATCTATAAAAAATCACGCGCCATGTGGTTTTCAATTTATATATATATATATATATATATATATATATATATATATATATATATATATATATATATATATATATATATATATATATATATATATATCGATAATTATTTGCAATAACGCAATCATAATTATGCGGTTAAGAAGCTATTTTATGCGTTACCTTCTCGTGTATGTAAGAAGAGCTCTTTCCGAGTGTTTTGCTGAATAGCTAGTAAGCCAAAAAAATTGCCTTCTTAACCGCATATATATATATATATATATATATATATATATATATATATATATATATATATATATATATATATATATATATATATATATATGTGTGTGTGTGTGTGTGTGTGTGTGTGAATGTAATCAAAGAATTTGCTATCCTTCATAATCATAATTAGTATTCAGTCTAATGCCAACAATATCCTGAGTGCGGCCGGTTTAGAGCGTTAAATTGCTTGAGAGTTAATTTCTTAAAAACGTAGTTTGCTCATTGGAGTCAAATCCGTCAAATTAGATTAGTAGGAATTGAGTATAAGGAAGTCTCTCTTCGTCATGTTCACAAGAAAGACTTTATACTCTCTGCCATTTACACGCCACGCCCACCGGTCCGTGACTCCGCCCTCTTTTCCTAAGTTTCCGCCTCCTTTTCTCTGGGATCAGATTACGGCCTTGTGGAACTCCCCGGCAATGTTTGTTTTAAAAGGTCGGTTTCAGGCATTTCATTTTGCCTTTTTAGTTAATGGGCCTGGAAGAAAGACTATCACGTTTGTATTATGCAATTCATCAATTCATTAGATTGATTTTACGTGTTAACATAGTCTAATCAGGCTTTATTTTTTTTACCTCTCTGATCGTTAAGTAAGATTTTTTTAACCTTGAGTATTCTAATGTTTTTTTGTAACGTCGGAGGTTTATTTACATCGGATCCATTCAAGTTCGACGTATATCTCCATTGGAGACTTACCTCATGATAGTATTGAATCTGAACTATTACCAGTCTAATGAAGGTGCATGGGATCATAGGGGTATAAAAAGACGAATTGGTTGGTTATAGAAGCGGTGGTTTCTTGGTTTGCAACACTTTACCGTCCAATCAACGCTCCAAGTTTGCGTCAGAAGTAAAGGATGCTCTGGGCATTCTTAAGTTCTATCGCTCTAATGCTTAGAAGAACTTTAAGTTCGTATTTTGGAGAATTCGTTCGCTTTGTACTAACTTTCCCCTGCCGATTTTTAATAAGCCGTTCTGGCCCCCAGTTTTTAGGAATAGCGAAGTTTTTTTAGGGGGGGGGAGTCTTTATCTTGGTAGTTTGTTATATCTAAGTTACCTTTAATCATAACTTTTCACTTTTTCAATAAGTAATTTCTTCTATTGGTTCTAACACTCCACCTCTCTCTCTCTTTTCGGTAAATTCGCCCTTAATCCCTCTCTCTCTCATTTTCACATCCTCCTGATTAATTAAGTAAAGGAGAACGACCAATCTGTATAGAAGTAGTCCTTAAAGGATAGAAATTGGAGTAATGGTCGGCATATGAAACTATTAAAAAGAGAACAGGGATCAATCCTAGACAACGACCCCGGAAAACCACATTCCTAATTTATGACCCCTATTAAATTTCAATACTAGAAGATCCCCTCCCCTCCCCCCCAAAAAAAAAATATCATTCATTTTAATGACCTCCAAGGAACTTATTGATATATTTAAAAATTAATCGGTAAAATAAATTTTATTAAAGAACAAAAAAAATACACAAACACATTTAGCAAGTACAATTAAACTAACATTTTTACTTTATCTTTTTATCTTAATATTATTATCAATTATTATTAATTAACCAATATTATCTTAACCAAATTCAAGCCTAAGTGGTATTTTTTTTTTTTTTTAGTTTAATCTTATTATTACTTATTTAAAAAAATCAATCCTAAGTAATGACCCCCTAAAAAAGATTATTCCCAGATACTGACCCACCCAAAAGCTCAATCCTAGGATTCGAAAGAAGTAACGTGTGCAAGCATGGCAGAAAATCAAAAGAAGTGTGAAAGTTCCTAGTGAACATCAGTACAAAATGGAAATTCTTGTGAAGACTCAAGCTAGAGGGAAATTCTTGTAAAGATCAGACCAATCTAGAAGGGATTTTTTTTTGTTAAGATTAAACAGAAATTCTTGTAGACATCAGTGGAGTGGAATTTCTTGTCAAGATCAATACAAGAGGAAATTTCTTATCGACGTCGTTATATCCAGAGAGGAAATTCTTGTAAATGTAAATAAAAAATGAAAATTCTTACAAAAACTAGTACAAAATGGAAAAATGAAAAATTCGGGTGAGGACCAGTTCAAAGTGGAAATTCATGTGGAAACTAATAATGAGAATGAAAATTGATGTGAAATACTAGTACCAACAGGATATTCGTGTGAACACCATAAATGAAACTAGAATTTGAGGTAAAATACTAGAGCACCAACAGGAAATTCAGTGAACACCTATACTTAAAGTGGAAATTGAGGTAAAATACTAGTACAAAGTGAAAATTCATGGGAACACTATAGAGTACAAGATAAAAATTCCTCTAGGCGCCAGTACAGATCTTATCTGGGCACCAGTAGAGAGTGAAAATACAGATCGACACCAGAACAGGCTAAATATTCTAATAGACAACAAATTACGGGGTAGGAATTAGCATGGACATCATTACAGAAGAGCTACCCCTATTTAACATTGTGAAGGTGTCAATTCTAGACAGAATCTGAACTTCCGTGAACAAAAGCAAATACAATTTGTTACTATGTCCACACTCACCCATATTAAGGGTGTTTAAGCCTTCATGGTCATTTATACATGCCTGTTTCTCCCTTATTCTACTAAACTGGTAGATGTTTGTAGCCACGTCTCGTCCCACTGTCTATTTATCGATCTTAGGATGCTCTTGCTGGTTGTCGCCTTGGCGAGATCATAATTAAAAAAAAAATTCACCCACAGGAGATTGAAAACACAACTGTTCTTTTTTCTCGGCAACATTTCTCTCACCTTTTTGTTTTCGGCTTTTTATTTTTTTCTCTCTCTCCTGCGATTATGATTTTTAGTCATTTATTTTGCTCTTCATGTCCATGTTTTTAGTTCTGAGAGCCCCCTCAAGAGGATGCCAGGTGAAACATGAGCAACTATGCTACAACTGACGTCTGAAGGATCGCGTCCTTTATTGGCTCTAACCCCTCGCGGCCTTAATGCTTGTAAAATGATCTGTGGCTAAAGATATTTCACACATTTTAACTGCTAAATTATCTTAAAAATCTTTTCTTTACATTTCTGCGGCAGATGACCTCGTTGGTTTTTGCTTTAAATAGAGAAAAAAAAGTCCGCTTTGAGAGTCATGCCACAGGAAACGCCGGTCTCCCTTTTTTAAAAGGAGGCGGGTCAAGAAATCTACGGAGATTGCCCAGAAATCCTGGGTAGGACCTTGACAGAAATCATTGGTGATTGTACATAAATCTACGGAGATTACATCTAAATAATCGGAGATTGATAAGAAACCATCGGAGATTGCCCAGAAATCATCAGAGACTGATCCAAAATCTACGGAGATTGCCCAGAATTTATTAGAAATGGGCCATAAATCTACTACATTGCTCATAAATCCTCGGAGATTGGCCAGAAATCATTGGTGATTGCTCAGCAGTTATGAGATGTTGCCCCAGAAATATATGGAGATTGCACAGAAATACTCTGAGATTGTCCAGAAATCATCCTAGTTTGCCACCAAATCCTCGAAGATTGGCCAGAGGTCATCGGAAATTGCCCATAAATCCTCGGAGATTGTCCATAAATCCTCGGATATTGCTCATAAATCATCGGATATTGCCCATTAATCTCGGAAATTGCCCATAAATCTTGAGTGATTGTTCAGAAATCCTTGCGTATTGCCCCCAAATAGTTGAACATAGCCTCAAATTCTGCGGAGATTGCCCTGAAATCATCGGAGATTGCCATAAATCCTCGAATATTGCAATAAATCCTCGGATATTGCCCAAAAATCCCCTAAGGTAACAAAAAAAATTCTCGGACATTCCCCCAAATTTACGAAGATTGCCCAGAAACCATCGGAGATTACCCCCCATCTTTGGAAAGTGTCCAAAAAATCTACAGTAGTGGCCAAGAAATCATCGGAGATTGTTCAGAAATCATCGGAGATGGCCGAGAAATACTCGCAGATTGCCTAGAAATCCTCGACAATTGCCCAGAAATCTTCGCAAATTGCCCAGAAATAAGGGAGATTGCCCAGAAATACCGGGACATTTCCCATAAATACTCGGATATTGCCCATAAATCCTCGAACATTACCTAGAAATACTTGGAGAGAGACTGTCCAGAAATCATTGGAGATTGCCCAGAAATTATTGAAGATTGCTCAGAATTCCTCGGAAATTGCCCAGAAGTGTTGGGAGATTGCCCAGAAGTCTTGAGAGATTGACCAGAAATACTGTGACATTGCCCAGAAATCATCGGAAAGTGCCCACAAATCAGGGAGATTGCACATAAATCAGGGGGATTGTCCAGAAATCCTCGAAGATTGCCCAGAAATAATCGGGAATTGCCCATAAATCAGGGAGATTGCCCAATAATTTGGGGAGATTTACCAGAAATCCCTTAAATTCCCCAGAAATCAGGAGATTGCTCATAAATCGTTTTAGAATGCCCAGAAATACTAAGACATTGCCCAGAAATACTCGGAGATGGTCCAGAAATCATCGGAGATTGCCTAGAAATCATCAGAAATTGCCCAGAAATCAGGGAGATTGTCTATAATTTGAGGATATTGCCCAGAAATACTGTTAAATTGCCCCGAAATACTCGGAGATGGTCCAGAAATACTCGGCGATTGCCCAGAAATACTCGGAGATTGCCCAGAAAGTGTGTCGATATCATGCAGTTACTCGTCCTCACCTTCTTTCGTAATCGGCTCGAACGAGTCAGGGGTTAAGAGAGAAGGAGAGGGAAGACTGAGGAGGAGAACAAACGAATAAACATGAATATGCAATAAAGGACAATAATTCCAAATCTAAACCTCTTTCTCTATCTATTTGTTAACTTGTCCGTCTGTCTGTACCTTTTCCTGTCTCCGTATTTATCCACGATCGTATAAAGAACAGGATAAACCTCTTTGCTGGAAACAAGTAACGTGGCTTTGAGAGGCGAGTTTATTTTCCTTTGGCTTTCCACTTTGACCTTCCGTCTTTGTGGACGACTTCAAAAGTTGTGCCAAAGGAAAGTTTATTTTCCCTCGGTTTCACTCTTTTAAAGATGAATTCCGGCATGGAAGTCGTAGTTCCTACAGCCAGACGAACGAGGCCGCTATTGCCTTTGTATAAACTGTAGGTTTTGGGGAAGGGGGGGGGAGATTTTTCCTTCGTACCACTGAGAAAAAAATCGCTACCTGAGTTTGAAATTTTGAAGTTTGTAATTCATTAACTGTGTTTTTAAATTTAAAAAAACCCGAAAAATTTATTATATTTAAAATACAAAATGAAAATACGGCTATATTGGGGTTTTGTAATTTTGTAAACAAATTTTCATTCTAATTTTTTAAAAGATTAACTCTCTTTCCCTTTCAGAATTACTCAAATTCTCAAGATGTTTTTTAATTGAGAAAAAAATAATCTGAAATATTTTGCATTTTTGCTTAATATGAGAAGTGAGGAATAGAAAGCGTCGATATAAATAAGGCTTTCGGATAGCAGCAAAGAATCCAAAAGCAAACCTCCTCACTCTTATATTCTTGAACCTGAAGAGTTTCGTTTTCTCGAAACAAGTTTCTATCGTGCAAAGTGGATCGCTTCCATTATTACAAAGAGAAACAAGTATCTGGCACGAGTTTTAGCATCTAGGTCTCACACGAAACAAAAACATCCCTAATGGTATGACGTCACCACAATTATGGGTCAAAGTGTTGACAAGGTCAAATTTGGGGTTTCGTAAGATTTAATATTTCAGATTATTCAACTCTATTATTTGCATGATCCTATGGGATCTAAAAGGACACTCATAATTATATCTAGACATTCCATAGACCTTATAGAACCCTTCTGCTAAAAGATGTCAACTTCAGGAGTAAGTCCTGAGCGAGGGCTCTCCGCTCTTGGCTTCAGGACGTCAGGAGTTGTCATAATTTTCAGGATTCCATTTACAAACCAGGCTATTTAAGGATCACCCATAGGTTTTAGATATGATTAAGATCTATCACATGACTCCCATATACATATGTGAGGTGTGCGGTCCGAGCCAATTCTTTGCTTGTGACCGATGACACCTGACCTTTTTACGAGTATCACGCGGGAAAACGCTGGGAATGGATCACATCTAAAATGGATCATTTCGGATCGTTCTTAAGATTTGCTACGCCTGTTTTATTGTCTTTGTATCTACGAGTGTTTTTCTAGATTTGTTTCTACGGGTGTTTTGTAGATTTGTTTTTGCGGGTGTTTTCGTATTTTTGCTTCTACGGGTGTTTGTGTATCTTTGCTAGTACGGGTATTTTTGTCTTTCTTTCTGCGGTTGTTTTTTGTTTTATATATACTGGTGTTTTTGTATCTTTGTTCCTATGGGTTTTGGTGTATCTTTGTTTCTACAGGTGTGTTTGTCTTTCTTTCTACGAGTGTTCTTGTATCTTTCTATGGTGTTTTGTATCTTTCTTTCTACGGGTGTTTTTGTCTTTAAGGTGTTTTTTGTATCCTTGTTTCTACGGGTGTTCTTGGCAACAAAGGTGCGCTTACTACATCTTTGGCCTATGACTTTAGATCAAACCACGAAACCGAATTCTCTTCGCCCGCAAGGGGTTGCACATTGCACCAGCACCCCCCCCCCCTCCTGCCCCTCCCGCTGCACTTGGAACCACAGTATGTACCCTGCAAGGGTGTGTAAGGTATAGTATGGACCAGCAAGCTGCAGCAGACGACATCTGGAGGATAGTGTCTCTCTCAAACCTCCACGCCGCAGAGGATCCGCGGCTATCTATCATCCACACATTTTCACTTTCCCAACTTCACCATTTTCTGTACAGATTTGCCCCTGCAAACTTTCTTCGGGAGATGCCGTCGTTAGTTTTCGCTTTAAATCTATTTTTTTTAATTCGGTTTTTGCGATTGTAATGTATCCACGAACAACTTTCTCTATCCTCTTATTGTGTGCCCCCCCTCTCTCTCTCGGTCTCTCCTCTTATTGTGTGCCCCCGCTCTCTCCTCTCGTTGTGTGCCCCCCTCTCTCTCCCCTCTCGTTGTGTGTCCCCCCTCTCTCCTCTCGTTGTGTGCCACCCCCCCTCTCTCTCTCATTGTGTATCCCCCTCTCTCCTATTGTTATGTGCTCCCTCTCTCTCCCCTCTCGTTGTGTGTCCCCTCTCTTTTCCCTCGTTGTCTGCCACCCCCTCTCCCTCTCTCTTTCCTCTCATTGTGCGTTCCCTCTCTCCTCTCGTTGTGTACCCCCATAAATATATATATATATATATATATATATATATATATATATATATATATATATATATATATATATATATATATATATATATATATATATATATCTCCTCTCGTTGTGTGCCCCCCCCCTCTCCTCTCGTTGTGTGTCCCCCATCTCTCTCTCTCTTCTCGTTGAGGGCCACCCCCTCTCTCTCTCTCCTCTCGTTGTGTGTCCCCCCTCTCTTCTCTTGTTATGTGCCCCCCCCCCTCTCTCTCCACCTTGTGCCAAATCCGAGATTTCTGATAATAAACTTCTACAACGTTCATTGTCAAATATTCCTTCGATCTTAACCCGCAGAACCACAGAAGAGGAACAAACACTAAAAAGTATGCAACCTCAATCTCCCGACCTAATGGATTGATTGAGCTGGAAGGCGCCTATTATTAAGTTCAAGGGCTGTCCGTGTCATAGTAAGTAAACGAATGAACTAGCCAGGAGGGGGAGGGGTAGAAGGTAAAAGGGTACAAGTTGGTGTAATAAGGGTAGGGGAAACTTCCGCTCATGGTGGAAATATAGAGCTGGTTGGACGAGATACTGAGGGTACTAGCTAACATAAATAGTAGTACCAGCACCGTCACAGCTAGAATAAATGCGTCGCCTTACCTAAGGAAAGGCTATTGGATCCATTCATGGGATTATTACATAAAAACTTTCAACTTTAGTGTTTCCACCCATTATATTGAGCATTAAGTTGATATCTACGACGCGCGACTGACACTGAAGTGATGTTATTCCTCCTCCTCCAATATGGGAAGACGATCCATTAATTAATTTGATCTCTACTGTAACAGTTTCCCCACATAGTATGGTCAGCTAGCATCAACGCCACTGAAAATTAGCCACCCCATTTAATGCCCTATTAAACACAGACATCTTTACACAGTACGTTTTTTCCACCGATTACCACCGTCTCGTGAATATTTCAGTGAGGAACTACAGTTTAAAGTGGGATTCGATCCATGGGTTGCTATAAGGCAGCATCCTCAAGACCGACCCTAATCGACACACCCCATCCAGCCATTAACCACAGTCAATTTGGCTTAGCTTAACTCGACCGATGTCTCCTATCGGTTAGGGCGTTTTGGCGCCTACTTGGAAGGTCTTATATATAAAATAATCCATGACATATACAATGCCTTAATGACAGATTAGAACACCTTTATTTCTATTTAATATTTTGCGTGCATAACATTTCTCAGAGAAAATCCAAGGTGTCCATAATAGGTAAAAGTTCTGCAAATTTTGATGAATAATACGAAAGTTAGCAGCAGATAAGCAATTTACCATAAAATTTGAAGTGTGCAAAATAATACGAACGACAGTAGAAACAAACTTCTTTTGGAATATAACGATTAAAATCAGTGGAAACATTTATGCAAGTTATAAGAAATTAATAGTTAGCGTAGAAGCCTTTATTCTCCATGATGCTTTGACATCTCCTGCCACAGGAAGAAACCCACTGTTGAGACTTGCTCAGTAATCTTGCTCCATTCATCTTAAAGAATTTTCCAAAGTTCTTGAACTGTTTTCGGATTCGTCTCTTTCGACCTCTCTCGGAGCGACTTCCAAACATTTTCAATGGGAATCAGGTCTGGTTCCTGCACAGGTCAGTTCATAACACTGATTTACTCGTTGTCTAGGAAGCTCTTGACCAACCTGGCCGTGTATCAGGGGGCGTTATCTTGAATGAAAATTGCCAGTTTGGTTTTGGAGGCTCACAGATAGGGCAAATCATTCCTTCGCAGCAATTCTTTATACACTTGTGCATTCACTGTGCCCAGCAAGCTCACAGGTGCTTTCTACCGAAATTACGCCCCAGACGCCATGGGCGTACCCTATGTAAACTGTTACATTTGGTATATGGAAGAGCAGCACGCCCTTCCAGCCTGAGTGCAAATAGGGAAGGCCCCACTTACTGGGTGAACTTGGGTGAACTGGGTGAACTAAGTGAACTTAACAGGACCTGTGAATGTGAGCGCGATTCCTTCTCGCTCCCTCTCAGTGCTACTTTCTCTACGACTATCACAACCATTTACCTACCTGCAAGAAGGTCGATGAAGCATCTCGGGGCGAACTTCCACGCTACCATTGAAACCTGGAGGAGAAACACGACCTACCTTTCCTAGGGCGCCGCAGGCAGGTACCCTGTGCAGACTGTTGCACTTTGTACCTGTAGGAACAACATGTCATACCGGCCCCAGTGCCCACAAAGAAGGACCCGACCACAAAGGGAACCTCCACTCTGGGTCAAGGTCTAGGGAATGATGGCGCGTGCCCCAAATCCTGTTATGCCCCCCTTTCTACTAGTACTGTCCCTTTATTTACTCATTTCATTGAATCATCTCCTACTGCTTCCTCTTCCATTCTGCTCTTAGACTTTCTTTCACTAGATGGCGGGCTTGGTGTCCCCGACCCCCCCAAGGATTGTCCCCAAGCCGTATACGCAACTCCGACCTGCCTACCACATCATTGGTAGGAGTGGATGTTAAGGCGGATACTGCCAGCCCCGGCGGTATCGGCTAGCGCACGTAAGAGGCCCTATTTGGCCGATCTCATGTTGGGGTTAAAGTATGGCCGTCCCGGGCAGGAGCAGTGAATTCATCCCTACAATTAGGAGTGAATATGTCCCCCTTAATAAAAATTGGCCTAACCTTGGTGGGTGGGCTTCACTATAACCTCTCCAAAATAATAGAGGAGCTTCCCCTTGACCACTTTTTGAGCCACCGTCAGGCAACTCCACCCCTTTTGAGAGGTGGCACTCCCAGCCGCGGCGGTATCGGCTGGCGCACGTAAGAGGCCCTACTTGGCCGATCTCATGTCGGGGTCAAAGTATGGCCGTCCCGGGCAGGAGCAGTAAATTCATCCCTACAATTAGGAGTGAATATGTCCCCCTTAATAAAAATTGGCCTAACCTTGGTGGGTGGGCTCCCCTATAACCCCTCCACTTTTTGAGCCACCGTCAGGCAACTCCACCCCTTTTGAGAGGTGGCACTTCCTCTGTGCTTCTGTATTTCTCTCTTACGTACTCGGGGGCTTTCTCCTTACCCCTTTTGTAGAGTTACCCTCGGGCGACTCTCCACTTGCGGCAGGTCCCTCGCCAAGAACACCTCGAGACAGAGGACGCGCGGACTCGGTTCTCAGCACCCGTGATGAGGGGAAAATAAAGCCTCGTCCCCTGAGTCCTCCCAAGACACCTCGTCGATCCCAGTTTCGTGACCTTGATGGTAGTCTGGTATTCCCGTTTCCACCTTTTCCTCAATGGAGGTCAGCATGCTGTCATATTTACTTTTTTGATGGGACATAGGCCTTTAAAGTTAACACCTTAGGTGGGGTGGCCACCTCGAGTCCCTCCTGAGATGGAAATGATCCTGGGATGCCTTTGACCCAGATGGCATGATCTTCCGTTGGAGCGAACCAAAGCTTAGTGGGATTCTCCATTGACCCGAATTCTGCCATCTGTGGCAGCACGAGCCCCAAAGGAGTCAAGTGGAGAAGACGGACCTCCTTCCCCGGTTGGCGGCCTTTTTTCGGCAGAGAACTTCACAATTCGTAAGAAATCCAGAAGAAAAAGTAAGAACAAGAAGACTATGGTGTTCTCTTATTCGAGGAGGGTGGAGTTCCGGTGACATACCGGTCCCCTGCACTTTCGATACGTGACCAGGGCAAGACAGGCACGTCAGATCCCGAAGCGCCATTTGGCGGGAATACACAGACTAAGGCAAAGACTAATGTTGCAGCTAAGGTGTGTGGAGCCTCGATGAAATCAGAGCTCCTCATTGATAGACTATCTGGCGTTTTCATGCCGCTGGCTTCAAATGCTTATTTGCAAAGACATGTTCCATCGGATGGTAGTACTAGATATGCTGATTTGTAGAAAGCCGAAGGTCACCCGTTTCTCGGACGGGAGCTTTCTGGCAAATTCAGTGAACCTTTACGAGGCGGCCATTATTGATTCTTTTCGGCTACTCAGTGATTCGCCTGTGCAAGTGATACCGCAGTCCAACATGAATTTCGTGAAAGGGGTGGTTTGTGTAAGGGAACTCGTGGACTGCTCCTTAAAAGACATCACCGAAGATTTGGCCGACCAAGGAGCGGTTAGTTTGCGTGTGTGATGAGAAAATAGGGGACTGGCTTCGTGACCAACCCTTACACTCTCCGTCACATTCGATCGTAAAGGGTCTCTTAGTCGGTGCGTGCCTGTTGGTATCGTTACAACGTCAAGATATTCGTGCCACTGCTGCAGAGGAGCTACTACTGCCTATACTTCGGCCATACAAATCGCTAAAGTCGGGTTTATCAGAAGTCTGTGTAAGTTGCTCCAATACCGTACACGATAATTCTTATCGTGTATGGCCAATTGTGTCAATCGCGGATAGCTGCACCATGCTTCTTCGAAGCAATGTGGTGCATATCTCCTAGAGAAGGAAATTCTGATTGTTCAGGTTGCGGATCGTCTCTCATTTTGCGAGGCTAAGGACTTAATTCTGCCGTGCCCTGTGCATCTTCAGAGATCCTGTCTCAAAAATTAAAAAAGGCACCTTCTGCTCCTCGCCTCCACAGGTTTATGAGAACGGTCGTTTCCGCGAAAATGCGGAAAATTCTGTTTACTCTACCCCACTTTCACCCGGGAACATTCCCTGGTACAGCTGGTGGCTACACGGACTCACTCCCGAATCCGGCTAAAACTACGCCCCTTCCTTCGCGTGATCGCTTACCGTAAAGTGAAGCGGTCCCACGTATCCATCGAGTCGTTAGATTGACATGAGACAAATCCCATGAAAGTGGTTGTGAGACCGTCTTCGGTGGTTTCTAAGGCTGCCCTCTAAAAGGAGAACAGCACAAAGGAAGCCTCAGTTCCCACGCCCCCGCCCACGGGCGGGTAGGGTGACTCGGAGACGCAGGACCCTCCAAACGTGAGAAACTGGCCCTGAAGCCGCCCCGCCCCTTCCGCCAAAAGTTTTGACGCAGGGAGAGGAAAAGACTCGCATGGCGAGCCCACCCCCACCAGTAAGTCCTTGAAATCGACAGCAGCTTCTACGGCCAACATCACTGGAGTTCTGCCTCCAAAAAACGCCCGACCGTTCTCAAGAGGTTCTTCACATCGAAGAGCCTTCCCCCGCAAATCTTCTCTGGCCTAGGCCTGTAGGACATATTTCTTCAATGTAATGTCCGTGGACTTCGGGCCAACTGAGAGAAGCTGCGGAGAATCGTCTTCTGCCGTTTCCTATTATTTTTCTGCCTACAGGCGATCATGCTGGGTGCATGCACCATGGCCACTCTCCCGGGGTATAAGGGTTTTCCAAGCCTCGCACCACAGGATGGAGGCCGGTTTGGAGGTTCCTCGAGTTACACTAGGCATGATATCTGCATTTTCCTGTTTGCTATAAATACCTCCTTTCAGGCAGTGGCATTGCAGCTTCACCTGGATAGGAGTTTTTTTTTAAGGGGATATCTGGCGACTGCCCACTTGGGCATAAGTCGCCGCAAATCTGGATAGGAGGTATACATACATTGAACCGTCAACCGAGTTCGATGCAGTATGACTTCCGTCGAGTCATGTGACGGTTGCCGAGTCTCATTCTCTTGTTCTGCAATTTTAACTGTAAGTAGTCACCTAGGTGCCTACACGATCAATCAAAAGGATCCTGTCCTTGCCGACTTGATCGAAAGGTTGGAACTATGTGTCCTGAATGTGGATGAGTTTACGCATCACTTCCCCAGAACCGTTTCATTTTACATATTGTCATAATATGTCCCTGTGCTCTCCAAATGCACAGGCTAATGCCTAATTTTAGGTCGGAGGGACGATAACTTTCATGATAGGAACTACTTCTCCATTTAAATATCATTTTATGGGCTGCTGCCGTCTGAGAAACCAATTCGGCAGTGTTTGGAGTGGCGCGATGGTCTGAATTTTAGGAAAGAAGTTAATTTCCTGTCTCAGTTCAAAGGTTTAGATTCTTTGATGAGGCCATTGAGTTCTTCTCCGGGACTAGCTAATACTAGAATGCCTGGCCATTTTGCACGCTCTCCGCTTGCTTGGTGCTATAAGCACCACTCTAACGATTTTTCAGTCAGTGAATTTCATCGAGCCAGTTTTAAGTATATTTTGAAGCAGGCCATCCTCTCTCCTTAGCGGAAATACGTCTCTTCATTAAACGGGAAGACTCCTCTTGCTAAGGTGCGGTAACGAGTCTAAAAGATTCGATGTAAGTTATTGCAGAACTACCTTTCCCCGTTCTCCTAGGAGAACGGGCCTGCAATCTCGGAACCCGTGCCCGTGGTGGAATCTTTTGCGGCCCTTTCTCCACATTCTAGAGCCAGGAATCTGCTCCGCCAGCATTCAATTCACACCGTGATGTTGCTGAAGGCGGTGAATTAGCTTTAACTCTAGTTGCGGAGAACTCTTTAACAACAGGTTTACGCTGATTGAATTGCGTTCTGGGCTCGCTTTTCGTAAATCGGATATAGATCACTCTACCCAGCCAGACCCGCCTAATTTGTCTCACCTCCTGCGTGTGCAAGTTGATTGAGAAATTGTTAAGTGTTTGACTAGCCTTTTTCCTGGAGAGTGGGAGCCACCTTTCTTCTGCACATTGCGGCTTCCGTAAATTCCACTCTACTTCTGATGCTCTGCTTCAACCTTTAAATGCAATCTGCAAACCCTTACTTCATATACAGTACATCAACGCGGTGAGTTTTTTTTATCTGGAGGTCTATGATACGACATGGCGATACGGTATCGTGGAGACCTTCCACTTCAACAGGTGATAGGACGCCTCCCAATTTTCAAATCTGAATTCTTACAAGCTAGTAGATTCAGCATATGAGTGTGGGAAGCTCTCTCCTGCCCAATAGAGCAGGAAGAGGGCTTCATGCAGGGAATTATCCTCAGCGTCGTCCTTTGCCCTGAGCATCAAAGGTATCACCTCGGTGTTGCCAGAATATTTTCTCGCTACGCTTACCTAGACGACCTTGTATCTCCTTTGGTGTGGCCAAGATGCCAACTTTTGAGTGTAGACTCCAACAGGCATTGAATCGCATCTCTCGCTATGCCGAATCGCACACGTTTCGAGGGGAAAGGGGTCTTGCCACGACTAAATTAGTGCAATTCTGCCACCATCCATGGCTCCAGCCAGATCCGGACTTGTTCATATATTGGCTTTGCTGGAAGTGGTGAATGGGTACTATTTCTTTGGTCTTGTTTTCGATCGGCGCCTTTCTTGAAGACCTTAGAGTCTCTTTTAGCCGCGCCATGGACAATCTTCGTTCCGTCGCAATCATCACTTGTGTTGCTTATAGGGCTCTCTCTTTGGTGTTTTATCTTTCCTTCATTGTTTAAAGCAGGTCTACGGATACGGGTTTTACGCATCCTCAGTCAAGCGTGAATTGCAGAAGATGAACTAAATTTACCACACCGGTCTCTGATTGGCTACCAGTGCCTTATACACATCATCTATTGAGTCTGCTTGTCGATGCAGGGGCGATATCACTTACTCTGCATCCTAAAATTGCATTATGCGCTTGTACACGCCGGCTCGACGGATTCCTAATTTGCCAACGGCTCTCATTGCATCCGACGCCAATCTCTACAGTGCCTATGCCACCAAGTGACACCAGTCATAACCACACACTTTAGGTTTAGGGGTAGGAAACTCTTGAGCCAGTGGCCTTCCTGGTTCTACACAGGACGCCACCCTGGATAGTACTACCTCTGACTATTTGTTGCCCCGTTTATGCTCTCAAAGCTTCGAGATTATAACTTTGGGCCTTTGTGGAGGACACTTCGTGTCATGCTGGTCTGAAGTCAGCGTTTGTCTATCAGGCGTTGCGTCTGTGTTCGTGGCCAAGCGGGTTGCAATGCATCGTTTGATAGGGAAGATAACGAGTTGTGCCCGGTTTAGAGACAAGATCGTGAACTATAGCAACTCATAAAACGCCCTGAATGCTCTCTAGGCATTAGAATTTCTGCAACCCATTGTTTGTAATATCCGTGAAACCACTGCTGCCGCGAGCCGGGCGCATGTCGAGATTATCTTCTGCTAGGTGCCTGGACATGTAGGAATTACGAGAGCGTACCCCTGCAACTAACTGCAACGCGTGCGTAGTCCTTCAAAGTGTTCGGCACATTCTTAGTGGGTCTCCCAGTCTGGGGGATCTTCGCACACGTTACCTGTCCCTGTATCTGGATGAGTGGAAATGCTACCGCATGTCCCTTGTACTCGGAATGGGTTCGTGCACTCCTGACAGCGGACTATTGAACTTTGGGGGGTCGGAGGCTGCCCTCCTTCATTCTATTTGACTCTCTTAGTGTTCGGTGCGTGTTGAGGCGCCGCGCCGGGGGAGGCAGGCTTCCCTCCCAGAGATGCTTCCTTCTGCTTCTTCTTTTTTTTGTTGCTTTCAGTTTTTGTTTTTTTGTGTATTTTTAATGTAGTTTATTAGTAGGCTCAATTTAATTTCGGCGACTTGTGCCATGGTATGTAGATATCAGATATACTTTTAAATAAAAAAAAAATCACGTCCCAGACCATTTTACTTCTTCGCCAAACTTCACATTCTTTTTGTTGCAATCGACAGACAATCTTCCGGCTACCCAGCAACGAACAATCCCCCTACCATCGAATCCGAAAAAAATGAACTTAGATTCGTTACTGAAGTGGATTTGGGTCCATTGACCATCCATTTTGGACACTTCAATTCTTCTAGTAAATTGCTCTTATCTTCTCTTAACTTTAGTTTTATTCATCCAAATTTGCATAACTTCTACCCATACGTAGTTTATACATGGAGATTATCCTACTCGCATTTTAGAAACCTTGGATTTTCTCTGCTAAAGGTTATGGAAGATATTGTAATATAAATACAGGCATTCTGATTTTTTGGCACGATATTTTACGTTATATACATTAAACAAACCACCATAATGAACTCCTTTGGGTTATCAGCCTCCTCTGACGCTATATAGTGTCCCCAACAACGCGAAACCTTAGTTACCCAATAACACGAGTCGTCAGTTGTTTAACAAAACGAGAGTTCAATTATCCAATAACGCGGTTTGCAGTTACCCAAAACGCGACTTTTGTGTTACTTCCAAACGCGATTCTTTAGTCTACCAACAACGCGAGTTTTCATTCATCCAACAACGATAGTCGTCAGTTACTCAACAATGCGAGTTTTCACTTACCCACAAACACTCGTTGAGAGTGGATGGTGACTTAGTTTATACCAAAATGCCTCAGAATTTAAGTCGATATATTCATTCTATTTCATAATGGAATTGTGCGAGAAAAGGTTAACCTAGTTAGTGTAAAATCTTGTCACAAGAATATAAACTATTTAACCTTATTTGTTCTATAATGGAATATTGACGAGGGGCGGTTAATAAGTTTTGCAATTCAGATATAAGGAAACGAGATATGAGGAAAAGTGTTTTATTATTTTTCAATATAACTACCCTCGACTTCAATGCACTTGCGCCACTTGTCCCTGAGCCTTCGAATTCCCGACAACGAGAAATCTCCCGACGGCAAGCTGGACATCTTCATCGTCCACAAACTGGCGTCCACACAGTGCAGCCTTGAGCTGGCGGAATAAAAAGTAGTCGCTAGGGGCCAGATCTGGACTGTAGATGGGGTGGTTGAGCTCCTCGAATCCGCACTCGCGCAGGGCAGCTTGTGCAATTCTGGCCTTGTGGACTTTGACGATGTTGAAGTCGATCATGGGGCGTGAGGTTTCGTGAGGCCAAATTGTCGTGGATGATGTTGATAACACTTCCATGTGATATTCCAAGTTCTCGCTCGATTTCTTCGAACTTCACCCGTCGATTTTTGAGGATCCTCCTCTCCACACGGGCCACATTGTCCTCGTTGGTCACGTCTGACGGGCGTCCTGGACGGGGGTCATCTTCTAGGGACTCACGACCATGGCAGAACTCCCTATTCCAGCGAGCAATGGTTGCATAGGAAGGGGCGGTGTCGGTATACACTGCAACCATGCGTTCATGGATCTCTTTTGCATTCTTGCCTTTCTTGGTCAATAATTTGATCACTGCCCGGTGGCTGACGATCTGCGATCAGCTACTGCTTCTTAAATAGACGAGGCTGCAGGTCCTGACTTGTCATAACTGCGTCTTTTTTTAAAAGAAAATTTCACACCTTTCAAAAAAGCTACACCCTCTTTTTAAAATGTTACTCCTAACTTAAAAAAAAAATATCCCTAATTTGGGGGCAACTTACTCCAGTTACCCCCTTTCTAAAGCACCCCACTTTTTTTTTTTTAGTTACCGCAACTTTTTAAAAAAAATTTACTCCACCTTTGAACAAATACCCCCACTTAAAATAATCACACTTCTTGGGGAAAAGAAACCATTTTTTTTTTTTAGTTAACTCACTTTTAAAAAATTATTCCTACATTTTGAAAATGTTACCCCCCTTTAAATATAAAGTACCCATACTTTTTGAAAAAAGTTAATCCCATTTTTTTAGTTACCCACACATTTTTTCAAAAGGTTTCCCACTCACACTTTTTAACAAAAATTTACCCCCACACTTAAAAAAATACACCCCTTTTATAAAAAGTTACCCCATTTTTTTAAGTCAGAAAACTTTTTTAAAGTTACCCCATGTTTTTAAGTTACAATACATTCTTCAGTTACCCCACTTAAAAAATATCCACCTTTTTAAAAAAAGGATACCCCCATTTTTTGAAAAGTTACTACTATTCTTTAATTAGCTCCACTTTTAAAAAATTCTTGCTTTAAAAAAAAAAATTACCCCGAATCTTTTAATAAGTTACCCTCTCTTGCTTTGAAAAAGTTACTCCCACTTTATGGCAAAAGTTAGCCACATTTTTTAAATTTCGTCAGATAGGGGGATAGAAAAGCGGAGATGTTATATGTGATAAGGAGGGGGGGAGAGGGGGGCCTGCAAAATTTATTACTCATGTGGGATCTGCCACTATAAATTTCTTATTAGACTTCGATGCCTGTATCTCTTCAATTCTTTCCACGTCGCTACAGTTTTTATCAACTCTTTGCGCGTTTACGGGTGAAGTGGCAATGAACCTGAGAGATCCCAATCTGCTTCGTGTTTTTTAAATGGAAATTGATCACATATTTTCTGTCGTCTGATAAGACCTTGTTAAATTGCGATACAAGAGTTTCCTGAGCCAAGAAACTCTTTTTTCAAATAAAGAATGGCCCCAAGATATCTAAGGCGAGATCGCTAGTATCTAATTTCACTATTAAGTTACCACAACTTGTCCCTGTTTGCTTCGCAAATATGGGTCTCTCTTACTGCTTGTAGCGTATTCTGCAGATTATGCTTTGCGCTCCTTAGTTTCGCATACCATTGCTACTGTTAGTGAAACACCACGGTCCGCTTGCCCGCCACATCTTCCTCCTGACAAACTCTAAACAGCGAAAGAAACTTTCCCAGATCTTCTTCGTGATGGTATTGTGCGTCCGAATCTATTGGCTTGAGTTTCTTCCATCAATTTAGCGCTCATGAAGATCCCAGGCGAATTTCGCATGTGAAGTGATTCCACGCTTTAAACACACTGTCGAACCGATCGCTATTCGCGCCAAAGATCCATGATGCTTCAACCAACCTCCATGTCAGGAAGTTATTTAATAAGGTCGATTTAGTGTGGAGGTATCACAAAGTTCCGTTGGTATCGTAAGATTTAGAAAAGACTATGGTCGTGTCGCCCTTTGGTATCTTCGAGTATTTGTCTATGACGTTTGATCTAGGAAATGCACGTTTTAATCTTATGTCAACTTTGTATTTTGAGACATAAAATATCTTTTCACTTTCCTTGATGACTTTTAGATATTTTCTCCGTCTGTAGAGCAATAACCCAGAAGCAAAACCAATTTCAAATGCTTTCAGCACAATAATAGCTCGCTTTGAACAAGTGCTAGTTCATTAAAAACTGAGTTAGTTTTCCTGCAACACAGAATCGAAACAGAAGGAATTTCACCCCATCTAAAAAAAATCGAAGAATTTCCGCGTCGGTACTTGGGTATATCTGTTTTCTATCACCACATGATACCTAAGTATGCTATCATAGCGACACTGCTTACGTACGGAGCTTCTTCGTTGTCAGTCTAATGCCACAAATCTGGTATGGAATACAGCCGTTCAGAAGTCTTTCGAGAATGTTAAAACTGCACGGCGTGATGTGATAACTTTATGCTATCCCTTGTTATCTGATTCTAACTATAAAATGGTTAAGAACATATCGCCTATATACACAAGTGCTGCCTTTCATCTAATGGTAAATGACTTAAAAGCTATGTGGCATTTTTCTCCAACTCCTTTATTCACGTTCATATAGCGGTTAAAATAGTTTCCCTATTTTCGCCGTTTCTAAAGATCCCATTTTCTTTCTTAATCCTTTAATGCAGTTGTTTTCAACCTTTTTAGGATAGTGGCACCTTAATCGCTATCAAGAAGTAGCCGTGGAACCACAGTATAAAATAATTTATTTATGAATAATTAATTACTAGGAAAGAGCTCCGAAATTAAACACGATTGACAGTTAACCTAATTTAATAGAAATAAGCCATAAAGATGGGATTTTGATATATTTAGTAACTTATGTTGTGCATTCCATTCTCATTATACCACTCAAAATGGCATGGTAAACTTCATAACGAAACTAGTTTCGTAAATAAATTCTATGATCCTATACAGTGGTTTCATTATCATACCATAACTCGCTATTCAGGAAAGTGAAAAGATACATTATGTCTCGAAATACAAAGTTGATATATATATATATATATATATATATATATATATATATATATATATATATATATATATATATATATATATATATATATATATATATATCATGGCTTTGCTGCGTTCGCTAACAGCCCTTTGGGCTGTTGGCCTCCGGACGATTTGCTTGGCCATTTAAGCCATAAAGATGGGATTTTGAGATAATTTGTAACTTATGTTGTTCATTCCATTCTCTTTCACTTATAAATCATCGAAGCAAGTGAAAAGATACTTTGTCTCGATATACAAAGTTGATATATATATATATATATATATATATATATATATATATATATATATCATGGCTTCGCTGCGCTCGATAAAAGCCCTTCGGGCGATTTGGGCTTTTAAACCGCTTTTTTCGGCCTCATTTTATTACACATTTTTTTTACTCTTTGTTTAAACGCCAAATGAATCCCTTTTGAGGTAAAAGGAAACAAAAAAAATATAATAAATACTTTATTTGTTAATTACTAACTCACACCCTCCAAAAATTAATTCATTTTTAATTCCTTTCTTCAAACCACTTCTTTCTTTTAACAATCGGGAATTCTTCTTCTTTTTCTTCTTCTTCCGTATCTTCTTCTTCTCATACTCTTCCTATTGTTCTTCTTCTTCTTCCGTCTCTTCTTCTTCTCCTACTCTTCCTATTCTTCTTCTTCTTCTTATCCTCATCCTTTTCTTAAACTTCTCCTTCTACTCCTCTTCTTTTTCACTTCTTCCTTCTCTTATTCTTCTCCTCATGCATTTCTTTCTATTTAACCCCAAATCCCCGTTCTTAAAATATATTGTGAGGGACAGAATGAGCCGCTTCTCCACTCCTCATTTAGCTATACTTGGTTTTAGGCGCCAATAACTATTTCCTCCGGATAAATATTAAAATTTAAAATCTATTTTAGAAATAACCGATAAAATTTTCGGATATATAAAAAAAAAAGCAGCAATGGTTAATTTTTTATACATTTTCTGAACTTCACCAATAATAATAATAATAATATCTTGATTTTAGAAAACTACAAAAACATACCAGGTCACTCATTAACTAAGCAAAAATTTTTTGAACATTTTTCACCATTTTTTTCACTCCTTTACCAAAATCCCGTTCGAAAAATATAGTAATGGATATATATATATATATATATATATATATATATATATATATATATATATATATATATATATACCAGGCAATGGCTTTGCTACTAAGATTAACATTTAAAATCTATTTAAAAGCAGCTATGGTTAAATTTTTTTTAATTTTATGAACTTCGCCAATTATAATAATTTTATAAATATAGTCATAGGAAAAGATTTTTAAAAATAAAATTTCTGAACTTCACCATTTTGTTTTTTGATATTATAAAAGAATTATTAGAAATCACTTTGATAAAAAACATAAATCATAACCAAACTAAGATGAAATTATTATTCAAATACTCCAAAAAATCCCCTTCTTAAATTATAGTTAGTGATGATATATATATATATATATATATATATATATATATATATATATATATATATATATATATATATATATATATATATAATTTCACGGTGAAGGTAAGGACACATAGGAGGCTGAGGTACATGTGATTTATTTATGCAACAACGTTTCGGGCGTATCACCCATCTTCAGGTTCTAAAACATAAATTAATCTAATACAGTTAAAGAATATTAAAAATATTAAAAATAATTAGGTTATGACTATGTAGGTAAATCAAAAATTAGAAAATAACTCAGGAATTTAAAAGTCAAGAGAATCAAATTATCAATCTAATATAACACTATTGAAACGAAAAAAAACCCCACAAAAACAAAAGTAAATAATTACATTATAATATTGCTTACCGATAATTCAGGGATTTAAAAAGCAAGAGAATCAAATTATTAATCTAATGTAATCACTATTGACACGAAAAAAAGAAGCACAAACACAAAAGTAAAAAAAATACAGTATAATATTGCTTACCGATGAAGTTCAGGAGAAATCAAAAAGTGAAGAAATTATAAAGGATGTGGCTTAAAGAAGGATAGGAATTTGATTGGTTGGTTGTTAAATAAGAGAAGGTTGGTTGGTTGTTGAATGAGGTAATTAAAATTAAGAAATAAGAAGAAAAACAGCGGTATTATCTATGTTGAGTGTAGGAGATTTTGTACGTATTAGTAGGGATTCCAAAATTCTTAGACTATATTCATTGTTATTATGATCAATTATTTTGAAGTTATCTATGGAACATTCTGTCTTGCATTGTATACTATGATTTCTAATTACAGAAGCTTCCTTCTTAGACAATATTTTTCCAGTGCGATGGCTTATTCCCATGTGAGAACAAAATCTCTCTTTCAATGAGCGAACCGTACTACCAATATAGGTTCCTTGCAAACAACAAGGACAAGTAAAAGCATAAACAAGAAGGCTGCTCATTTCTAGAGGAAGTTTGTCTTTTGACGAGAAAAAACTTCCTATGGAAAGTGGGTTAGCAAAAGTGATTTTGAAGTTGGTATGAAAGAAATATTTTTTGAGTAATTTGTTGCATTTTCTAGTGAGTAATTTATTGTAAGGTCCCATTTCTGGTACTACGAAAAAAATTTCATTTTTGGGAACATTATATGAGAGAAAGGATGGAGAGTAAATTTTGGTAAGAAAACTATTGATTAGTTTGTCAACCAAAGGTGGGGGGTAACAATTATTTTTAAAATAAGACTTTAGAGTCTGGAATTCATTGTGCATTAGGGAATAATTCGAGGAGAGATGGTAACCTCTATATATTAGAGATTTAATTGCACTGAGTTTGTGTGACAAGTCACAATGGCTGAAAAAATTTATTCCTAGGCCACTAGAGGTAGGCTTTCTGTATATTAAGGTAGTTAGTTTGTCGGTTTTTTCTATAATGACGTCTAGAAAAGGAAGTTGATAGTTACTCTCTAATTCAATGGTATATTTAATGTTGGGATGATAAGAGTTTATAAAATTAAAAAAATGGTGGGCATGTTCTATATTATCAAAAATAGCAAAGGAGTCGTCAACATACCTACAATAAAATATGGGTTTGAAATCTAAAGGGCAATGTTTCATAAAGTTATTTTCAAGATGAATCATGAAAATATTAGCTGCTATTAGCTGATATATATATATATATATATATATATATATATATATATATATATATATATATATATATATATATATATATATATATATATATATATATCACCTAACGTTGGTGATAAACCGGAGACCTCGATTCTGAACCCTCTGGAGTCTTATTGTTTCCTTCTTTAAAGCAGCATTTAACGATATGGCCGGATACACCAGCTTGGACATAACCAAACTGGTGTATAGTTTTTTCTTATTGCGTTGGTTAAGGTTTTGCGAGTTTGTCCAATTTAGCTCTTGAAATTCCTATTCTTGTGACGATGTGTGCGTGTGCATTCATGCCAGTGTTGGCATTTGAAATCCGAGCACGGACACATTCGCCGAGTTTTCGATTTCGGGTCCAAGTTGAGGGGGACGGGACGATGTCTCCGAATTGCGGCTGCCGTGAATTTAGACATGTTAGTCTGAATCTTCCAGTGCCTTTCGAATCTAGAGATATTTGCAGCCTCAGCGGCCGTGGCTCTGTCCACCACCCTTGCGGATTTTATCCTTTTTACCACGACTTTTTTTACAATACGCTGTTCCGCGTATTGTATGTTCAGCGTTCTCACATCAATAGGTTTTGGTATATCCCTCATAAAGATGGTGAAGAGAGTAGGGCTTAAGCATCCTCCTTGGGAAACACCGACAGGAGTTCGAATGCCTCCCCTGTGTGCTTCTCGAAGGCAATAACAGCTTGCTTGTTAGTCAAGTAGCTACAGAAGATTTTTTTCGAAGTGGGGAGTGAGTCTGAGTCGCGAGATCTTGTATTTCAGGCCGTTGATCAAGACTTTGGCGAAGGCTTTTTTCACGTCTGTGCAGACAACGTCGATCCAGTACCCTCTAGACCACCCTGCTGCTGCATGTTGCAGCATGTGGGCTATAGCTGTCTCCGTGCCGCGGTATTTCCTGAATCCATGCTGTTCCTCGTTCAACGGGGACTGTTCTGACAGGTGAGCGAATAGCCTGCTGTTGAGAATATTCTCAAAAATCTTCCCAACCTTCTCAAGCAATGGGATAGGTCTGAAGTCCATGACTTGGTTAGGTCATGAACTTCGGAATGAATATAATTTTTGAGCTCTTCAGACCGTCCGGGAAGTATCCTATTGCCAGGGACGCGTTGAGCAGATTCAGCAGTCTAATCTGAAGTCTCTCCGGTGCCTCTTTCAAGTGCCTGATAGTAATCTGACTGAGGCCTGTGGATTTGGGACGAAATGAGGAAATAGCCACCCACAATTCTGAACTGGTGATGGGGTTTCCCTGCTGCTCGGTACCATGGAGACGATGGAGGTTTGCAGTTTCATAAGGAATGATCTGTCCTCCCTCCTCTTCAGGTATTCGAGAACCTGGTTCTCGAAGCCTGGGTCAAAATTTTCCTCCTCTTCATCGGAAATTCTAAAAACATTGGTAGTAGACCTTCTTGTATGCAGAGTTTGTTAAATACCATAGTATAGTTCTCCTTTATTAATTTTCTTTGGAAACTTTCCATTTTTCTTATTATCTTCTTTAGTACATCTTGGAAATCGTAAACAACTTCCCCTACGTTCATCATGTGTTTGTAAAAACCAAACTCTACTTTAATTGCTGAGCCTTCGATCTATACCATCATCTTCAGAGTGTCTGTCTTCCTCTATCGGTGACAAATGGTGGAGTCAGAATGAAAAGAAAACAGATTTTAGGAGATATTTATTCCTCCTCACGTAAAAACATTATGTCAAGGAAACGGGCCACTGCTGTGTAAGCCGAATTTTAAAACAACTTTAATGTTCGATTCTCGCCCGTAGTATGGATGTTGATAGTTGGCCTTTCTTCGTTAATTAAGATGTCTTCTAAGGTGTTCAGTCTAGCTTTTTTCCCTCCTTTCTTTTGATAGTTGTGTTATTAACCAATTAAGCTGATGTTATGCATAGTCTCCATGTGATTTTGGGAGGCTCCATGTTGCAGGTGAATTGTCAAACACCTCGAAAGTGTAGTGGTAGTCCTATCAACATATTTTGAGTTGTTTTGAAGCTTAGTCTTCATTCGGCCAGGTAAACTCGTAAACTATGTTCGTAGACTTCAGGATCGAGGAGTTTTGGCAGATGTTGTTTTTCATAGTGAGATTGTTATTTTTGTCGTTTTATAATATATAATCATCTGAATCTTGTCCATTTTCTTCTTAACACGGATGAAACAGGAAGTAACCAGGAAGCAGTAAATTACATCAAACTGTTCTATAGAAATCAGATGTCATCAGCCTACAAAATTGTTAACCGTAACATCAAAGTTAAGAAGCAAACAGACCAGATTCAGATGATTATATATTATAAAACGACAAAAGTTATATAATAGATTGGTTTTGTTAGATTGGTCTATTGGATATAAAGACTTGCTTGGTGTGGATGATGAACTTCTCCCGGGTACGTCCATCGGTCCGATTCAGTTTCAAGGAACTTACTCTTGCTATAGTAACCGCATTCCAAACTTGTATACATTGCAGTCTAAATTGAAAAAATAGTTGTATAATATAGCATGCTATCACAGATGGGTTAAAACGATCCCTTATCCTGTGGTGGAAATAGTGAATGTCCAGGACGCCACCCTGGAAAGTACCAACTTTGACTATTTGTCGCCACGCCCCTGCTCCCAAAGCTTCCACAGCTCCTGGCGTATTGCGTTGAACTCTTTGGATCACGGTACGTGTTACGCTGGATCCGTCTAATTATACACGGAGGCTCCAAGTCCCAGGCAGTGATCGGCTTCCTTGCCGTATCCCCTCTATTTGAAGTCAGTAGGGCTCTATCAGGCGCTGCGTCTGTTTTCACGACTGAGCTGGTTAAAATACACCGCTCGGTGCGGGAGATAACGCGTCGTGTTCGGTTCGGAGACCGGATTGTGATATTTAGCGACCCATATCGCATCCTAGTGCTCTCGGGGCATTAGAATCACCACACCCCTGGTTTGCTGTATCCGTGACACCACGGTTGCCACACGCCGGGTGGATGTCAAAATTATCTTTTCCTGGGTTCTTGGACATATAGAATTGCGGATAATGAGTTCACCGATGAGTGCGCCAAATAGTCCACGAGGAGTGGGCGACCAGACCAGCGTTTGACACTTCATCACACTGACTATATGGCAGCAATGAGGGCAGCCTGGCAAAGAAGATGAGAGACGGCCGAGGAAAACTTAAATTTGCGTGTTATTGTGCTGCGACTGTTTCCATGGACCTACCACCAATGCCGTGAGGGCTTCAAATGGCTTTTTATCGTCTTCGAATTTGGCACACTCTTGGGACGCACCGTCATTTGATGGAGTGATCCCCTCCACCTTAACTAACGACCCTTTGTACCCCATACTGATTGGCATATTCTTGTTAAATGTCCCAGTCTGAGTGATCGTCGCGCACCCCACCTGTCCCAGTAGAAAGATGAGCGGGGTCACTGCAGCTTGCCGCGTCTACTCAGCATAGGTCCGTGCGCACAGATGTGTAGAAAATTTGAATTAGGGGATGAAATTGGCCTCCATTTTTTTAACTCTTTTTGCTGTTGGTCGCATGATCCTGCGCCGGGGAGAGGTGAGCCTTCTCCCGACGCTGTTGTGCGCTACCTTCGTCTTGTCTTTTTTTGTTTCTTAATATTTACGTTTCTATTTGTTGCTTGCGTTTTTTAGTTTGTTTGTTCACATTTCTCCGTTTGTTCTCGTGAATTTTATTGATGCGTAGTAATAGGGTGAAGTTTTAATTTCGGCAACTTATGCCTTTCGTGGCAGTCGCCAGATAGTCGCGTTGAAAAAAATCCCGTCGCATATTACTTAATTTACCCATATTTTCAACCTAAATTCTCAAGTCACCTGAACATAACAACAAATCAACAGGTGACAAAAATCATGAGAGCCAATTAAAGGTCGTCCGAGTCAATCAGAGAACCTTGGCAAGAAGTACCCATCATCCCCATTAAGTCAATCCACCTGATTGCATTCAGAATACTTCTTAAAAGGCTTATCATATTTTCAGGACGCAAAACCGACCCAAGTTATAATAAATGAATATATATATATATATATATATATATATATATATATATATATATATATATATATATATATATAAATATATATATCCATTAAACCACATTGAAAGAGAAAACGGAATAATTTTTCCTAGCAGTAATATTTTTATTACCTTTTTTCGAAAAAATCCGTGCAGGGAATCGAATCGAACCAGGCACACTGAGGCAGCGAGCACCGCTTTGATCTCAGTTAAAAGTATGCCGTTAGTACACTACGCTACGCAGAGAACCAAAAAATTCTCTGAATAGAATAGCTTTTAAGGAACACTTTCGCCAGCTCGAACGGAGAGAAACATCTACCTCAGAAAAGACGACGGGACAAAGCTAGACGACTAAGCGGAAACGGAAGAAGAGTTCAAAGACTTCTGGAAGAACATCTTTACCATCTCATCAGAAGAAAACAAACACTTTGACCTTGGATTTGAAGACCACATTCACGACCAACTAGGACAAGTGCTCGACAAAATATACCCCTTCAATAATTATGCAGCTGCCGAGAGAGAAATGACGGGCTATGGAAGAAGGATCACCAGAGGTGAATTGACAGCGACGCTATCTACCTTCAGACAGAAGGCACCAGGAAAAACAGAGTTGGCAAAACTTAAATGCCCTAACACACACACACACACACAACATCATCGAGGGGCTTATCAACATCATGAATGCGTACCTAAGCACTGACTACTTTCCGGACGAATTGAAAATCGCTAAAATGGTCTTCATTCAAAAATCCGCAAAGCCGCCTGACACACCATGCAAATTCCGGCACACTGCCCTCCGCGAAGTGGAGCAGGCAAGCTCTTCGAAAAAGCGCTTGTGAACAGAGCCTACGAATTCGTGGAGTATAACAACCTCCATAACCAACATCAACTTGGATTTAGAAGAGGGAAAGGGACTGACACAGCCCTGGCAACTATCACAGAAAAACTGTCGAAGATTGCTAGCCAAAAAAGGCTTGCTGAACTGCTGCTCAGAGACGTCCAAAAAGCATTTGACAAAGTGTGAAGGACTGGACACAGTTCAAAATATTAAGACTATGCCTAAACCCCAAACTAGAGAAAATAGTTTGTGACTACATAACAGAGAGGAAGGCGTACATGCAGATAAAAGAGTACACCGGACCAGGCTTCGAGCTGTCTGCAGACGTACCACAAAAAGGGTGCCTAAGCCCCCTCCGATGCCACATCTACACCCTTGACCTCCCAGATCCGGTCAGGGAAGACTCGCTGTACGCCTAATTCGCAGACGACATCTCCCAGATTATTACTTTCCCCTTCAGAAATCCCGAACTCCTCTTACAAATAACTGCCAGAGAAATCCACCACGTCACCAGGTACGAGAGAAGGTGGAAGATCGCCACAAACACCCAGCAAGTTAAGGTGATAGCGCTCTTCCGTAGAAACTTGGGCTACATAGAAACTGATGACACTCGCATTCCTCACGGTACGGAGAAGACGGTGCTAGGTCTAAAGATTCGTAAAAATGGGGTATGGTTGCCACGTTGCTCAAACACTAGCGTAGGTGAAGGCCGAGCTCAGTAAGCTCTACAAATTGACAAACCTAAACATGGCCAACAAGAAGAAAATCTTTTCCGTGCAGGGAAGCGAAGCGAACCAGGCACACTGAGGCAGCGAGCACCGCTTTGATCACAGTTAAAAGTATGCCGTTAGTACACTACGCTACGCAGAGAACCAAAAAATTCTCTGAATAGAATAGCTTTTAAGGAACACTTTCGCCAGCTCGAACGGAGAGAAACATCTGCCTCAGAAAAGACGACGGGACAAAGCTAGACGACTAAGCGGAAACGGAAGAAGAGTTCAAAGACTTCTGGAAGAACATCTTTACCATCTCACCAGAAGAAAACAAACACTTTGACCTTGGATTTGAAGACCACATTCACGACCAACTAGGACAAGTGCTCGACAAAATATACCCCTTCAATAATTATGCAGCTGCCGAGAGAGAAATGACGGGCTATGGAAGAAGGATCACCAGAGGTGAATTGACAGCGACGCTATCTACCTTCAGACAGAAGGCACCAGGAAAAACAGAGTTGGCAAAACTTAAATGCGCCAACACACCCACACACACACACAACATCATCTAGGGGCTTACTAACATCATGAATGCGTACCTAAGCGCTGACTACTTTCCGGACGAATTGAAAATCGCTAAAATGGTCTTCATTCAAAAATCCACAAAGCCGCCTGACACACCATGCAAATTCAGGCACACTTCCCTCCGCGAAGTGGAGCAGGCAAGCTCTTCGAAAAAGCGCTTGTGGACAGAGCCTACGAATTCGTGGAGTATAACAACCTCCATAACCAACATCAACTTGGATTTAGAAGAGGGAGAGGGACTGACACAGCCCTGGCAACTATCACAGAAAAGCTGTCGAAGATTGCTAGCCAAAAAAGGCTTGCTGAACTGCTGCTCAGAGACGTCCAAAAAGCATTTGACAAAGTGTGAAGGACTGGACTACAGTTCAAAATATTAAGACTATGCCTAAACCCCAAACTAGAGAAAATAGTTTGTGACTACATAACAGAGAGGAAGGCGTACATGCAGATAAAAGAGTACACCGGACCAGGCTTCGAGCTGTCTGCAGACGTACCACAAGAAGGGTGCCTAAGCCCCCTCCGATGCAACATCTACACCCTTGACCTCCCAGATCCGGTCAGGGAAGACTCGCTGTACGTCTAATTCGCAGACGACATCTCCCAGATTATTACCCTACCCTTCAGAAATCCCGAACTCCTCGTACAAATAACTACCAGAGAAATCCACCACGTCACCAGGTACGAGAGAAGGTGGAAGATCGCCACAAACACCCAGCAAGTTAAGGTGATAGCGCTCTTCCGTAGAAACTTGGGCTACATAGAAACTGATGACACTCGCATTCCCTACGGTACGAAGAAGACGGTGCTAGGTCTAAAGATTTGTAAAAATGGGGTATGGTTGCCACGTTGCTCAAACACTAGCGTGGGTGAAGGCCGAGCTCAGTAAGCTCTACAAATTGACAAACCTAAACATGGCCAACAAGAAGAAAATCTTTTCCGTGCAGGGAAGCGAAGCGAACCAGGCACACTGAGGCAGCGAGCACCGCTTTGATCACAGTTAAAAGTATGCCGTTAGTACACTACGCTACGCAGAGAACCAAAAAATTCTCTGAATAGAATAGCTTTTAAGGAACACTTTCGCCAGCTCGAACGGAGAGAAACATCTACCTCAGAAAAGACGACGGGACAAAGCTAGACGACTAAGCGGAAACGGAAGAAGAGTTCAAAGACTTCTGGAAGAACATCTTTACCATCTCACCAGAAGAAAACAAACACTTTGACCTTGGATTTGAAGACCACATTCACGACCAACTAGGACAAGTAGTCGACAAAATATACCCCTTCAATAATTATACAGCTGCCGAGAGAGAAATGACGGGCTATGGAAAAAGGATCACCAGAGGTGAATTGACAGCGACGCTATCTACCTTCAGACAGAAGGCACCAGGAAAAACAGAGTTAGCAAAACTTAAATGCCCCAACACACGCACACACACACACAACATCATCCGGGGTCTTGTCAACATCATGAATGCGTACCTAAGCGCTGACTACTTTCCGGACGAATTGAAAATCGCTAAAATGGTCTTCATTCAAAAATCCGCAAAGCCGCCTGACACACCATGCAAATTCAGGCACACTTCCCTCCGCGAAGTGGAGCAGGCAAGCTCTTCGAAAAGGTGCTTGTGAACAGAGTCCACGAATTCGTGGAGTACAACAACCTCCATAACCAACATCAACTTGGATTTAGAAGAGGGAGAGGGACTGACACAGCCCTGGCAACTATCACAGAAAAGCTGTCGAAGATTGCTAGCCAAAAAAGGCTTGCTGAAGTGCTGCTCAGAGACGTCCAAAAATCATTTGACAAAGTGTGAAGGACTGGACTACAGTTCAAAATATTAAGACTATGCCTAAACCACAAACTAGAGAAAATAGTTTGTGACTACATAACAGAGAGGAAGGCGTACATGCAGATAAAAGAGTACACCGGACCAGGCTTCGAGCTGTCTGCAGACGTACCACAAGAAGGGTGCCTAAGCCCCCTCCGATGCAACATCTACACCCTTGACCTCCCAGATCCGGTCAGGGAAGACTCGCTGTACGTCTAATTCGCAGACGACATCTCCCAGATTATTTCTTCCCTCTTCAGAAATCCCGAACTCCTCGTACAAATAACTACCAGAGAAATCCACCACGTCACCAGGTGCGAGAGAAGGTGGAAGATCGCCACAAACACCCAGCAAGTTAAGGTGATAGCGCTCTTCCGTAGAAACTTGGGCTACATAGAAACTTATGACACTCGCATTCCCTACGGTACGAAGAAGACGGTGCTAGGTCTAAAGATTCGTAAAAATGGGGTATGGTTGCCACGTTGCTCAAACACTAGCGTGGGTGAAGGCCGAGCTCAGTAAGCTCTACAAATTGACAAACCTAAACATGGCCAACAAGAAGAAAATCTAGAACGTGCTCATTAGATCAGTAAGCTCTACAAATTGACAAACCTAAACATGGCCAACAAGAAGAAAATCTAGAACGAGCTTATTAGATCAAAGCTGCTGTACCCACCTATACTTATCGACACAAGTCCGACAAAGCAAATGAGATAACTTCAAAGAGTACAAAATAAAGCATTATTCCTAATTACCAGCGTTAGGGGGAGAGAAAGAAAGAGGCAGAGAGACTTACACCAGGAGATCCAACTATTCAGGATTAACATTGAGCTTCAAACAAAAGCCAGTAAAATCTTGGATAAAGTTGCGGGATACATGACGAACGAAATTAGACAAAAACACATTGACATTCCGTTAGAAGATAAATACAGAAAGGCGAGAAACTTTACTAGCAGTAAAGAACAGACTGAAAGACAAGAAGAACCTATGAGACTATGAAAAACAATCCACAGACGTAGAATCTAACAATAAGAAGAACACAAAAAATACAAACAAAATACAGTCAACGAGAGAAACACAAAAAAACACCTACAAATGGTTGAATGCCAAAAGAAACTACATGAAACAAAACAAAACACACAAACAAACATATATTACTAACACAAACTAAGAACAACAGATACAATAACAAATACAGAGTAAGCAAAAGCTTGAAAAAAGAAAAAGACTATGAGAAGAACACCAATCTCAGAAAAAACGCCTGCGATATCCTTTTACCAGGGATCTTTTAACTCCATCTACCCCTTTTCCTATAAATTCTATCTTTATCTCACCATCTCCTACTATTATATATATATATATATATATATATATATATATATATATATATATATATATATATATATATTCATGCAGATACACCCACAAAGGAAAAGTGAAAAACGATTCCGAGCGCTTTCGTCTTTATTCTTAAAGACCTTTTCAAAGAATGAACAGGATACTGGACATACATTGCCTTAAATAGTGGAAGGGGGAAGATTAGACTACCCACCTCTGAACCTTAATTAGGAGGTACAAAATCCTGAAACAACTTTATTTGAGATAGTGCTCACCAGCACTTTGTTCCCATTCAATTACTGCATTGAACCGAGGCCCTCCTGTCCCCAGCGACCACTAGGCTATCCTTATTCAAATTTTAACAGCCCCTATTCAAATCCCCATCCCAGAACGCAAGAGTTACTCTCACGCCAACTGGGATGCTTATAAATAACTCCTCGAAAATTAAATTCCCGACCCCTTAATTAATGCCAATTTAGAAGAGATCGACGAAGAGTTGGATAAAATTACTGATTAATTATTTTTTAAAAGCTGATAAGGAAACCATTTCCCGAGTCAAATATAAAACTCTTACTGCCCCTTTATTGACCCAAAGAATGAAATCTCTCTCGAAGGAATACAGGGAACGGATCAATGAAGTAAACCTCACTGACCCCAACAACATTACGTACAGACGAACACAACAAATTGCTATGCTTTGGGTAGTCCATCGACTTCGATGATGACGGATGCCCTCATACTGAAGGCATCAAACCTGCACTAGGTTAAACGGGTAGGAATATGTGCAGTCTTCGGATCCGTATCTTGACCGAGAGGAGAAGAACCCTAGTGGCAGGAGAGGCTCAAGACTACCAGGCTTCATCCTCGGCTGCAGGGAGCTGCCGAGACACCGGTCTGTTGGTGCTCGTATATAGGCACTCTCGATCCTGGCTTGTGATCGAGGTATCCTTCTTATAGCCTCTGCCTAAAAAGGTAAAGGCAAATATGTGCTTGTGTTTCTGGTGCTGTATAATGGGGGGGGGGAGCAATATTTGAATCCTAAGTGACGAACTAATGACAGTTATCATGGACCAACAGAGTGTACTTTGGGACAATTTAATAGACAGGCTTAACTTAGAAAATGACTCACATACATTCTGGAACACTGTAAAAAGACTAAAAGGAGGACAGACACAAACGCCAATCAAACTCGACGGCACGGCACAGAAATTACGGAGACAGAAAAAAAAAATCGAGGAAGAATTTAGACTCTTCTGGGTATCTATTTTTAAGATATCCCCAGAAGAGAATAAAAGCTTAGATTTAGACTTCGAGGACAGAATAATTAACGAACTGAATGACCAAATTCATAAAACCTATCTTCACCATTATATAACGCAGAAGAGAAATATGGAGGGGTACAGGAGTAAAATTACTGCTGAGGAACTCTTGGAAACCCTAAAATCCTTTCGTCAACGAGCACCTGGGCGTACAGGACTGACACGAATTTTTTTTTTATAAGAGCTCCACCTAACACCCTCCGGGGGCTTATGAATACCATGAATGTATGCCTGAACGTGGGATACTTCCCTGACCACTGGAAGGTAGCAAAAACCCGGTAAACCTTCGGACAGTCCAGCTAACTTGAGGCCTATATCTCTCTTAGAATTTGCAGGCAAAGTTTTTGAGAAGATACTCGCCAACAGGATTAACTCCTTCCTCGAAAACAACAATATACATAACAACCAGCAACATAGTTTTCGGAGGAAGCGAGGAACAGACACTGCTCTAGCCGTGATCACCGAGAAGTTAGCAAAAGCAAAACTGGAAAGACTACACAAATCTGGTACTCCCAGAGGGCACGCGGTTCTGTGACTCCGGATTACGACAGGTGGATATGGGAGCCATATAGTAAGAAATACAGCGAATGCACAGAGGGATTTAGGTGAATTTTATCGATTCATTAACTTAAGATCTACAATGCTTGCATTCGATCAAATCTCCTGTACGCTCCGGTCCCCATAAACGCGAGTCCCAAGATCTACGTCCTTAAACTGCAAAGGGCTCAAAATAAGGCGGTCTTAATTATAACGAAGACCCGAAGGAGAGAGAGGAGAAAGCAAAGTCAGCTCCACGGTGAACTGGGGCTAACCCCCATAAACTTCTAGCTTCACCAAAGAACAAAGAAGATCTGGAATACCATACACCGGCGCCTCCCTCCTGAGTTTGTACTCGAGCATATAAACATGAATGACATGAGACACGCGAAATCATTTACAAGTAGCAGACTGCTCATCGACAACGACATAAACCCAATATTCAGGTAAAATTCCAATACTCAACATTACAAAATCACAAAACAAAGCCAACACACGATTTCCCCTTTTAAATTAGTTAAATACTAATTCCCCAAGATACGATTAACTCGCCATAAGATTACCCTCTCCCCTCCCCACAAAATCTAGGCCTACAAACCCAGATTAAAACTTAAGGTCGAGCTCTCTAACAAACAAAAATGGGCAAACATCGTGAAAGTTTAAAAATTTGTCAAGGCACAGAACATCGTAAAAATCATCTTCTCAAGCATCGAGATGCCACAGGGGGCTAAGAAGGAAGGACTCCTGGGGTTGTACCTTCGAATAGCTCCGGAGAAAATTGAAGCAGAGGAATTCATCCACCTCGAATGCTGCTTCAAATGCTTTGCCGTCAATAAGCACCCCACAAGAGAATGCCCAGCGGCCGACGTAACATGCTCCATCTACTCCAAAGTCTGGACAGAGATGGAAGGAGTGTGCGTCGGAAAAGCCAAAGTATATAAACTGCGTAGGAGACCACATAACCTTGGTCATAAGGTGTCCCGTCCGCAAAGAAGCGATCCAGACAAAACGAGAGAAAAATAAACAGGAAAAGGAGGTAAGATCAAGGACCTACGTTGAAGTGGCGGCGTCTAGAAACAACGTCACTGGAACTGTAGCGTACGAGAAGTGCCAGCAAGCAGCTTTAAAGATTCCCTAAGCAATTAAGGCGGGTGAAAGTCTGAGTGACAGATTAACATCAGAGGTCAGATTTTCTCCCTCACTAATTGCTTAGGAGGTATTTTAATCCTCTTGTCAACCTTTAGGTCTTTTGAATTTACCTGATTTAATGATCTTAGTTTGTATTTATCTTCGCTCCTCCTAATGTTTCCCTTTCATATCAATTTATTTTGTTGATTGGTTTTTTGCTTTTTTTGTGGGCGTCTCCTCTCCTCTGTATCATTCTTATACTTATTACAATTTTCAATACTTTTGTTATTCCTTGATAAAGAACAGGAAATAAAGTTCGAAAGTACTTGGAATCCTCGTATTAATTTTCCTTGTTGGCTTTGTTGCATTTATTGCTTACTCACGCAATACTTTGTGAGTTTTCACACACGCACATACACACACACACACACACACTATATATATATATATATATATATATATATATATATATATATATATATATATATATATATATATATATATATATATATGGAGGGAGAGAGAGAGAGAGAATAGGTGAAACCACAAGTGGTACAAAGTTCTTTATTACTGACGTTTGTTTCTCTGGAGCTTCCTCAGAATCACAAGAAACAAGAAATTAACGGGACCGCTGTCTTATATATATTGGCCTGAGGGGTAAAGCGGTTTATGTGTTGCTTATAAAGTGGTCAATAATAAGTTTAACGTTTTTAATCGTAATTAACCTAGGGAATCTTGGGCACCATCCAAAGTAAGAAATTACTTTGGCAATGAATTGAGATTGAAAATTGAATGTATGAAATAAAGGCAGTTCTGCAGAAGGGATATTAATTCTAAGTTTTAACAAAATATATTTATTTGAGAAATCTAATATTTTAATATCTAAATTGAGGTAATATAATATAGGGAGAGCTTAAGTTATTTAGGTCCTTTAAATTAAAAAAAATAAGAATCCTTGCAGTACGACAATTATGGTGTTTCGAAAACAGGCATCGTCATTAATCAATGAATAGAAAATGCACTTAATGGGGGACTTGAAAATTGTGATGATGTTTGTGGGTACAATTATTAAATAGAGGAATTGGTGATTGACAATTGAAACTATACGATATGTAAATAATTTCGGGATGATATGCCGATTACAGCTTTATTGAAAATAAGGCGAAATTTATAATATATCTATATCTATATATATATATATATATATATATATATATATATATATATATATATATATATATATATATATATATATATATATATATATATATATATATATATATATATAGCGTGAGATAAATTAGTTCTAGGGTATGCGAAAGTTCTATGATGATAAGTAGTTCTGGGGTAAGCGAAATGTCTATGATAATAGTTAACGTGAATTTTGGGGTCTTGTTAACGCGGGAGCACAAATCAAATGGGACGAGCCTGAATTTTCGTACGCATGGCGAAAGGAAATGTTCCAAGTTGATACATTCCCGATATAACTAACTAACTAACTATATATATATATATATATATATATATATACACACAGTAAACCCTTGATATAACGAACTGTATGGGGTGGGGGGGGGCGTTCGTTAAAGCCGAAAGTTCGTTAAACACAATGAGCGTTAAAAGCAATGGAAATAACGAACCAAGTTCGTTATGAATATGTAATACGTATGTAATTACTACTAAAGTTAAGTGGACTACACAACATGGTATTGATACGAACCTTGCACTGTAGGAGACATGTCACACACCAACACTCACTCAGGCTGGTCGTAACGCTTGCCTGTTAAACCTGATGGAGTTCGGCCAAGAAATTTGGGTCGTTATATTGAGGTTAGTTATATCGAGGGTTTAATATATATATATATATATATATATATATATATATATATATATATATATATATATATATATATATATATATATATATATATATATATATATATATATATATATTCTTTGGGCGGAAATTTATATACAAACTTGTAGGGGTGAAACCGCTGCAGGAGTATCAGTTATGGTTGATTATGCCGTAGAATTATATATGACTCCAATTGAAAGTTTGATGTGCCCTCACTGGCTATCCACGTGTGTCTTGGACTTGTAGGGGTGTGAAGATGTATTAGAGAAAAAATTCCTTCCAACCCGATAATATAAATAGCCCATTAAATTACCAACTTAGACCGGACTTCGCCATAGCGTGATGGCTAGAGTGCTGGTATTTGGATCCAAAGTCCCACGATCGAAACTCCTAAGTCCACATTTTTTACGAAGAAAAATCACGAAGAAAACGGAAATCAAGGAAAACGCTTTAAGGACCAACTCAAGAAGACTCAAGATAAAATGGATGGCATCAAGAAAGAATAGCGGAAGAAAACGACTTCAAGCACTAACTCATCAAATCATCAAGAAAGAATCATCACATCAACTCAACGGGAATCAAGAAGAAATCCTCAAGAAAGATAATTGGAAGAAAATGAAGATGCATCAAGAAAGAAATGCGAAGATCCAGAACCAACCCAGCCAACAAGTATACTTAAGTCTAGATAAATGGAAGACCATGTTTGAAGGGCCAACTTAAAGAGAAGGAAAATTCAGAAAGTAAATAGATTTCTGAAAATAAGGAATGCCCCCCCATCCATAACCGGTGACCCTCAAAGGCCGAACAATCTTCTGATCTTCGTTACAACTGCACCTGCTCTCCTACTAGAGATTAAGAAAAGGTGCTGCTAGGAACTTCAGGAGATCTGGGAAGGAGATGCTATTACTCATTGATTAAGAGACAAGACTTCGTTCGTTCGCTCTCCTCAATCCCACTCAATTAACTCCACTCATCCTGCCGACTCGGAGGCCGGGGAGGGAGAGCTATTACTCCTCGATTAAGAAATCCAAGACTAAGCTCTCCCTAATCCTCAAATTCGCTCCGCTTACTATAAAGGGACCTGCGTAGGGGTGCGAAAATGTATCAGAGAAAAATTCCTTCCAAATCGATAATATAAATAGCCCATTAAATTACCAACTCAGAACGGACTCCGCCATAGCGTGATGGCCAGAGTGCTGGCATTTGGATCCAAAGTCTCACGATCGAAACTCCTAAGTCCACAATTTTTACGAAAAAAATTCACGAAAGAAAAAGGAAATCAAGGAAAACGACTTCAAGGGCTAACTCATCAAGATCCAAGAAATCATCTCAAGAAGGAATCATCAGCTCAGCAGCAAGAAGGAATCATCACGTCAAGTTAATTGGAAGATGCACCAAGGAAGGATACGAAAATCAAGAATTATCCCAGTCAACTTAAAGAAGAAGGAATCTCAGTCAACAAGAATACCAAGAGTCAGATAAATGGAAGAAAAAATGTTTTAAGGGGCAACTCCAATCAAAAAGGAATAAAATATATTCGAATATAGAAATCTTAAGATGAAGAATGATATTGATAACCAAGGAAAGTTATAATAAATTTACCCCCCCTCCCCCATAACTGGTGACCCTCAAAGGCCGAACAATCTTCTGATCTTCGTTACAACTGCACCTGTATCCTACTAGAGATTAAGAAAAGGTGCTGCTGTGAACTTCAGGAGATCTGGGAAGGAGATGCTACAAATTACTCATTGATTAAGAGACAAGACTTCGTTCGTTCGCTCTCCTCAATCCCACTCATCCCACAGACTCGGAGGCCGGGGAGAGAGAGCTACTACTCTCCTCGATTAAGAAATCCAAGACTAGTCTCTCCTCAATCCTCAAATTCGCTCCGCGTTCTAGAAAGGGAACTGTGTAGGGATGCGAAGATGTATCAGAGAAAAATTCCTTCCAAATCGATAATATAAATAGCCCATTAAATTACCAACTCAGAAAGGACTCGCCGTAGCGTGATGGCTAGAGTGCTGGTATTTGGATCCAAAGTCCTACGATCAAAACTCCTAAGTCCACACTTTTACGAAGAAAATTCACGAAAGAAAACGGAAATCAAGGAAAACGGAACTCATCCCATCAAATCGCCAAGAAGCATCAAGAAGAAATCATCACGTCAAGTTAATTGGAAGATGCATCAAGAAAGGAAGGATACGAAGATCAAGAACTAACCCAACCAACAAGAATACCAAGAGTCAGATAAAGGGAAGACAAATGTTTCAAGGGGCGTTTTGTAGATTTATTCTTTCTCTTATGATCGGCCCCTGCTTCTGGCAAGTGAAATCGCTCAATCGCCCAGTTTCCATAGGTTTGTCGTATACTCACGTCCTTGTATTATCTGGCTTTTGGTGTTGACTGTCTTAATGTTTTGTATGATAAAGTGTCCCGTCGATATTAATGTTGGTCTCAATCTTGTTAGTGACTATTCTGATGTGTGTCTTCTAAAAGCCCTTTTATCCTATTGACAGATTGGGGGCGTGCCTCTGTTTCTCCAATCCGATGGCTGGGCCGAGCCTATTTGGCTGGAGGGTATGTGCGTAATCTAATGTAGACACGTGTACACCGAGAGGGTGTTTGTATTTGGAAATCTGACCAATATCAGGTCGAGCCGACATTCGTAGCAAATAAAATAAAATTTCTTTCACGGATCCATGTCAAAAACCATGTGACTGACTTCCTCTCTATCAGATTTATTACTTGTATGAACAACTGTTTAAATTCTCTCCCTCATCACAGCGCAGGCAAAACAATCAGCTCGCACCTGTTTTCTAATGTGTGAATGTTTGTAAGTTTACCGTGGGAGCACAACGATTTTATTACCTAGCGCTTTTGCATCATTTACAAGTACATATGCAGTTTGGTTTGCATTAATACATTAATTATTAACTAGCGGTTTTGTATTATTTACAAGTATACAGTTTGCTTTGAATTAATAGATTAATTATTAACAAATGAGATATTATTTAGTATTTGGTTTGTGTACCCATTTCAAGACTTTATAGGGCTAAAGGGTGCTCAATTTGTATGCTTCCTTGTTGGCTCTACTCCACCTTATAATTGAGCAGTACATGGACCCCCCTCTAGAAAAACGGAGTTTTACAAATGCTATTCTTTAACTCTAACCCACTTTTTTTGCGAATAAGCATTTTGTCACTTAAATAATTGTTCCAATATTTTACACAGCTTAAATATTTGCTTTTAATATTTTTTTAGAATTTAAAGGAGTCTTTTGCACCTTCTAGGTAATTTCTATAAGCGTAACATATGGTGTACTATTTGGTCTACCAGCGAAAATACATTAATCTTACATAGGAATATGTACAAAATATTGAGGAGTGCGAACAATCTGCCTTCTTTTATTATATGTAAGTGTGCCCTGGCAACGTAATCAAAATGTACATTTAATAATTCGAGATTAACCTACGGTACCACTTCAGTTTCGGGGCGCACGATAGGTGGCGCTGTTTATAGCTACAATTTTGGGCTGCAATATATGTCTTATGACGTCAGACGATAGCGTCAGATGTGAACAAATACGGCATTATATTTTTTTGTATATGAGTATATACTGGGGGACTGCCTCCCCAGACCCCCAAATTGATTGAAATTCAGGATCATCGCAGGGTGGTACCCCCCGCAGTGATACCTCCCCCACGAGCAGTCCCCTTGAATTTACTGGGGTTTTTTCCCCCAACAGCTTTTTACGGGCAGAAAAACCTAACTTAATAACAAACAATTCTTACTTTTATAGGTTCTTGATTAGTTTATGCGCCTCTAGATAATCTAAAAGTTTTTCGCGATTATACAAACTAAAGCCGAATTCGAATAACAAAGAAGCACATGGAGAGAACGAAAACGCAATAACGAAAGAAAAACAATTGCAAAACGGGTCCTATTTATAAGCTACGATGCTGCCAGTAAGAAGCTGTTATCGTACGCAGCAAACAAAAAATACGAAAACAAAACAAAAAACAATAAAAGACATCTAGAAACCTTACCTAACTTAGAAAAAAACGGTAAATATGTAGATCAGTGGCCCGGCCGAAAAAAAATTTGTGTGTAAATATTATCGTTCACTCCTGTCAGAATATTCATGCGCGTTTGAGTCCTTTTCGAATTATTATTCTATAAACAATTAGGATTATATACTGGGGGGCTGTGCCCCCCAGACCCCCCAATTTAATAAAACTCAGGATCATCGTAGTGTAGTCTCCCCATTGTGTTTACCCCCACACGAGCCGTCAACTTAAATGTACTCCAAAAACGTGAAACATTTTGGAACACGGACGAAATAGTACGTCCCATCGTTCGCGCCGATAATCTACATATTTACCAACAAACTATAAACAAGCAGAGGCGCAGATATTTAGTAAATAATACAGACTAAAAGTTACAAATCCCCCAAACAACAAAAAAAATATAACGCCGTGATTGGTCACATCTGAAGCTACCGTCTGACGTCATAAGAGATATATTGTAGCCCAAAATTGTAGCCTACTAACAGCGCCCCGAATCTGAAGTATTACCCAACCTACTTTTCATACAAGGCACACCTGGTCTTTTAAAAATAAAAGAATGACGGATCTTTGGCAAACGATACCTGTCTCCCTGATCGCTTATAAACGTTAGGCTCTTATCACTCTTTCCGATCCCTGGAGAGGTTATTTCTCCATTATCCTTGTCGTTAATGTCCCTTGTTCCATTTTCTTCCTCACGATTCGAAGTACCAAAGGTCTTTCTCCCCGTGAATCCTTGAATGTTGCTGATCGTTCAGTTCACTGCCATTATATGAGGGTGGGAGTTTTGCCGGTTTCAACTTGTGCACTGAGACAGTATATTGGTTGTCATTACAGAATTCCAGCTTGTAAACTTTGTGTCGAGTTCGATCACCGGGAAAGGGCCAGCATATGACGCTTCTAGCGTCGCCTCTCGAAGAGCTTCGGCTACGAAATGTTTGGGCACCGAGTGCAGGTGTTCTTTGGATGCCTGTGTGAAATCAACTTGTGACATCGTTATGGCCAATTCTTTAATGAATTTTGAGTCAGTTTTTGACTAAGAGGATGAAACCAAGGGCTTTGGGCAAAGTAGTGTAGTCCCTGTAACTATTGTGAAAGGAGAAAAACCTGAGTCATTAGGTAGGGAGCGAATTATCGGAAGGGCCATTAGACATCCCTGTCGAGGAGCCATTATGGAACAGGTAGCTTGTGTTTCGTAGAGCTCTCGGAATATTTTGATTGCTATTCTTTGATGTGTGACATAGTAAACATAAATATTAAGTTATTAGATCATATATTTGGTTAATATAACAAAGTTAAATTGTGGTTATTTTGTTTTGGTGAGAAAGTGACTTTTGTTTACTTCGGTGGCCACCTGAGACTGTAGACAGCCCAAACTTGAATGTTTTCAAGCACAGATTGGATCATTATAACAACATATAACATAATTTTGCGGATGACAAAAGGCACAAGGGCCTATCAAAGGTCATCCGCATCCGTCAAAACCCACCCACAAAAAGCACCATCGCCAGGGGAAGAAAAAATCAAAGTCCCCCACAATATAATATAACAGATGAAAAAGCCACAAGGCTCATCATAGGTCATCCGAGTCAAACGGCCTCTTTTTAAGGCACCCAAACTCCCAGGAAAACTACATCCAGAGGATTGCGTCCACAAACAAGGGTATCACCAATCAAGGCTTGTCAAGAACTAAATCATGCAGCTATAGATATATACAAACAATATTAATATATACAAAACTTAGGAACAATAACAACCTTCCCTCCCCATAAACTCATTCAACCTATTCTTAAATACATTTAAATTTGGACTACCTACTACCCTTGGCGGCAATTTGTTCCAGAAGTCTACCACTCTATTGGTGAAAAAATATTTTCTTAAATCCAACCTACACCCTTGCTTTTTAATTTTCAAGTGGTGACCTCTAGTCCGATTTCCATCATCTAACTCAAAAAACTTGCTAACATCCAATTTATCTATCCCAGAAAATTTTTTAAAGAGCTCAATCATATCCCCTCTCACACACCTCCTTTCGAACAAGAAAGGTATGTGGATATGTTTCTTGACTCATTCCTGTGGATGCAGTTTCTTTTTATTGTATATTTTTGGGGACTTTGATTTTGTTTTTGACAGACTCCTATGGAGGTTTTAAATTATATATTGTAGATGCATGGTTGGACATTCCTATGGATTGTTAAATTGTATATTGTAGATGCATGATCTGACAAAATCCTATGGATGCATTATGTGGGTAGGATTTGATGGATACGGATGACCTTTGATAGGCCCTTGTGGCTTTTGTCATCCGTGAAATTATGTTATGTTATGTTAATCAGCCTTTTATACCGCTGTCGTAACTCACAAGTACCCACCTTCTTTACATCGTTTACTCCGACATGTGTAATCACAACTGCTTCCCTCTCACACCCAGACACCAACCTATCATACCTCTCACACACATCATTTACACCAGCACCCGGCAGACAAACTCTCACTCCCTTCCATTTACTTTCACTCAACTTCCTATTTAAATACCTAATCTGAGAGTCACCCATCACAATCACTTCAGTCATTCTCCTATTCTCTCTAGGCCTAGTATTACCCTCCCTCTTGCTCTCACTCACTCAACCTCCTATTCTACTTTCAGGCACAGCCACACCAGACAAATCTTCAAATTCTTCCTCTCTCAGGGCATCAAATCTGTTAGTTAGCCTAACAGGTTCCATGTCCCTCATTCACACACCTAACCTGTCCTAACTTATATATTCTGTTCACTTTCACCCACTGCTTATCATCACTTACTTCACTTACTGCTTTCTCTCCAGTCCCTGTGTAGAAAGTATTGCAGTAGCTCTTGAGAAGATATTTATTAGATCACTAGAGTCTGGAGAAATACCAAATGATTGGAAATTGGCAAATGTAGTGCCAATTTTTAAAAAGGGAAGCAAAGATGATCCAAATAACTTTAGACTGGTAAGCTTAACTTCTATAGTCTGTAAAATTCTTGAGAAGATGGTTAAGAAAGGAATTTCTGATCATCTAGAGAATAGCAGGTTAATTAATTATGCTCAGCATTGTTTTAGAAAAGGTAGATTGTGTTTAACTAATTTACTGGATTTTATGGATTATGTAACTAAAGAATTAGATAGGGGCGAGAAAGTTGATGTGATCTACTTAGATTTCAGCAAAGCTTTTGATAAGGTTCCACATAGAAGACTAGTTCATAAATTAAAGCTGCTTGGGATATGTGGGAAGGTTTTAAATTGGATAACTGAATGGCTGAAAAATAGGAAACAGAGAGTTGTACTGAATGGAGTGAGGTCAGAGTGGAGGAATGTTATTAGTGGCGTACCTCAGGGATCAGTTTTAGGCCCTTTATTATTTATAATCTATGTAAATGATCTTGCGCAAGGTGTAAATAGCAAAGTGTCAATTTTTGCTGATGACACTAAATTGGCAGCTGTAGTCAAAGAGGTTGAGGGTAGCTTTAACATAACATAACATAATTTCACGGATGACAAAAGCCACAAGGGCCTATCAAAGGTCATCCGTATCCATCAAATCCCACCCACATAATGCATCCATAGGATTTTGTCAGATCATGCATCGACAATATACAATTTAACAATCCATAGGAATGTCCAACCATGCATCTACAATATATAATTTAAAGCCTCCATAGGAGTCTGTCAAAAACAAAATCAAAGTCCCCCAAAATATACAATAAAAAGAAACTGCATCCACAGGAATAAGTCAAGAAACATATCCACATACCAAAAAGTAAGAAATTAACCCTCCATCCCCATATAATCATCCAATCTACGCTTGAAAACATTCAAGTTTGGGCTCTTTACAGTCTCAGGTGGCAAACTATTCCAATAATCCACCACTCTGACCTTCAAACAGGTAGCACGTGTTTTATAGAGCTCTCAGTCTGTTGATCTATTTTTCAGATTTTTCTATAGTTTGTTTGTTTTTTTGTTTTTTGTTTCTCACCACAATCAGCGAAAGCTAAGTTGCTCTTCTTTTTTTATTTCTTATTGCTACTTAAATTCTTTCTTTGTTTGAATAAGTGATGGAGTTTGGGGATGAAAGTGAGCATGAGTGTCGGAATGTATGCATTGGTTGTGGTGTATTAGGTGAGGGGTATACATGTGTTGTATGTGGGCTGCGTGAATGCATTGTAGATTTAGAGGGGATGAGAAGGCAGGATTTAGACAGGATATGTAGGCTGGAGGGGTTAGTTGCTGAGCTCAGGAGGGAACTTAGTGTTAGGCCTAGATTTGGGAATAGGTTAGGTGGTGAGGTAGGCCAGTTAGATGTTTCAGGTGAAGGTAGAGGGCCAGTGGAGGAGGTAGGATGTGATAGTTCTAGTGATAGTGAAGTTAGCCCCCTTAGATTAGTTAGAAATAGGCCTAGTGAGGATGGGGGACAGTGGAGAGTGGTTAGGAAACATGAAGCTAGGGAGGCTTCTCCTGTTCTTTGTGAGAATAGGGTTGCCTCTGTTGAGGTGGTTAGCCAGGGGGAGAATAGGTGTGTGAGTCAGAGGGACACAGATCCTATTAGCTTGACTAATAGATTCAGTGCCCTAAGAGAGGAAGTAACTGGAAGTGATATGACTGATGGGGGTGGGGGTGGAGTTCGAGTGACTGGTAGTTTGAATGAGAATAGGAGTGGGGATGGAGTTAGGTCTGTGGGGGTTAGGAATAGGAGTCTGACTGAAGTGCTTGTGATGGGTGATTCGCGAGTTAGATATTTAGATAGGAAGTTGAATGCAAGTAGATTGAATGGTTTGAGGGTGTGTTTGCCGGGTACTGGAGTGAGAGATCTGTCTGATAGGTATGAGGAACTGGTGTCTGGCTGTGCAAGGGATGCTGTTGTGATTACACATGTAGGAGTGAATGATGTGAAGAAAGTGGGTGCATGTGAGTTACGTGAGAGGTACAAGAGGTTGATTGAAAAGGTGAAAGAAAGTAGAATGAAAGGTGTTGTGACAGGTGTGCTTCCAAGAATGGATGTTGGGGTAGAATGGATGTCTCGTGCAATTGGGCTGAATGATTATGTGAGGAGGATGTGTGAGATGGAAGGTGTCATGTTTGTGGATGTGTGGGATAGGTTTGTTGGAATGAAAGAAATGTATGCGATGGATGGACTGCATTTGAGTAGGAGGGGGGTAGATGTGTTGTGGGAGGAGTATGATCGTGTTATTAGGTCTTTGCGGGCGGGAAACTAGATACTAATAGTGGTCAGGGAATTATGAGAGGACATTATAGTACTGAAAGTAGAATGGACTTGGCAGATAACAGAAATAGGTTCCAAGGCGATAGAGGTGAGGTCATTCAAGTTTCAAGAGGTGCTTCAGGGATAGGGGGGTTAAATTGTTTCTATACAAATGCTCGTAGTCTTAGAAACAAGAAGGATGAGCTATTTAGTTATATTAGCAATGAGGATATAGATATATTATGCATTACTGAATCATGGCTTAATGAAATAGAATTTAGTGACACTATAAGTGAATTTGATTTTCAGGGCTATAATATGTACATTAGTCAAAGGACTGGTAGGATTGGTGGAGGAATAATTATCTATATAAAAAACAACATTGTTTCAAGTTTAAATACTTCAATAAAGCAGGATGGAGTTGAGTCACTTTGGATAGATATTAGGTTCAGTAAAAATAGAATGGTGCATTTGGGAGCTTTTTACAGGCCACCCGGGCAGACTGATGATATAGATGAACTAATGATAAGGGAAATAAGTAAGGGATGTGAAACAGATGCAGTTATTATTGGGGACTTCAACTTAAACTCTGTGGACTGGGAAAATATGATAGGTAGGGATAGAACAAGTGGCAGGTTCATAGAATGCTTTGAGGATAATTTTTTGAATCAATTTGTTAACGATTCAACGAGGGGGGACAATATATTAGATTTAGTACTTTCTAACAGTGATCATTTAGTTCAAGAATTGACTGTTGGGGAAGCATTGGGAAATAGTGACCATCAGATAGTTCGTTTTAACTTGGGAATTGAGAAGGGTAAAATAACTGTGAATGCTGAAAAAGTTCCAAATTTTCATAAGGGAGATTATGTAAAACTTCGAAGCTTGCTAAATTTGGTAGACTGGGATATAGAATTCAGAGGTAAAAATGCTTATGGGATGTGGGATACTTTCAAGCATATAATAAATGTAGTCCAAGAACAATGTATCCCAATGAAGGCCATTAGGAACAAAAGTAGGAAACCATTATGGTGGAATCAGGAGATAGCTAGAAAAATTTCAGAGAAGAAAAGGGCATATAAAAAATTACAGGTACAAAATAATATTCAAAATTTAAGTGATTATAGAATGGCTAGGAATGAGTTAAATAAGATTATAAAGAAGAACAAAAGGGTGTCAGAAATTAAATTAGCTCAGGATAGCAACAAAGATCCTAGAAAGTTCTTTAGTTACTATAAAATTAATAACAAGTGTGGCAGAGTTAAAATAGGACCTATCAAATATGAAGGGTTTGTGAGAGAAACTGATGAGGAAATAGTTGAGGTACTAAATGGTCATTTTGCATCAGTATTTACAAAAGAGAAACTAAATAGTCCTATGTATAGTACTCATAGGTCAGGAAAAGAGGTGTTTACTAACATTTGTGTGGATCGGAGGATGATAAAAGGACTAATAGGTGATTTAGATACTACCAAGGCCTCCGGCCCTGATAATATTCATTCTAGGATACTTAAAGAAGGGGTAGAAAGTATCTCAATAGCTCTGGACAAGTTATATACTAGGTCATTGGAATATGGAGAAATACCCGATGATTGGAAGAGAGCGAATGTAGTCCCCATTTTCAAGAAGGGTAGTAAAGAGGATCCAAATAACTTTAGACCGGTTAGCCTAACTCCTGTAGTCTGTAAAATTCTTGAGAAAATAGTTAAAAAAGGGATTTGCCAACATCTAGAGAGGGAGGGGTTAATCAGCGATGCTCAGCATGGGTTTAGATCAGGTAGATCATGTTTGACTAACTTACTAGACTTTCTGGAGTTTGTAACAGATCAAGTAGATAAGGGAGAGAATGTAGATATAATTTACTTAGATTTTAGTAAAGCATTTGATAAGGTACCACACAGGAGACTAGTTCATAAATTAAAAATGATTGGGATATGTGGGGGTGTTTCAAATTGGATAGCTGAGTGGCTGAAAGACAGGAAGCAAAGGGTAGTGCTAAATGGTGTAAAGTCAGAGTGGAGGGATGTTATCAGTGGGGTTCCTCAGGGATCAGTTCTCGGTCCATTATTATTTGTCATCTATATAAACGATCTTGGGGAGGCAGTTAATAATAAAGTGTCAATTTTTGCGGATGATACCAAATTAGCAGCTGTAGTTAAAGATATTGATGATAATTTTAAAGTGCAGGGGGACTTAAATAAATTGTTATCCTGGGCACATAAGTGGCAAATGACTTTCAACCTTGATAAGTGCAAAGTTATTAACATGGGAAAAGATAATAGAGAATTTAACTATGAAATGGATGGGCATTGGCTGAGCTCAGTAGAGGATGAGAAAGATCTAGGAGTAGTAATAGATAAGTCATTAAGGTTTTCTAAGCAGTGTATTGAAGCAAGAAATAGGGCAAATAGAGTGCTGGGTTTTATTAAGAGAAATGTCAGTTACAAAAGTAAGGAGGTTATTCTTAAACTCTATAACTCTTATGTTAGGCCACATCTAGAGTACTGTATACAGGCATGGTCCCCACATTTTAGACACGATATTAACCTTCTTGAGTCAGTGCAACGGAGGGCAACAAAGATTATTCCTTCCCTGAGGCACCTTGAATATGAAGATAGACTGAGGGTATTAAATATGTTCTCGTTCGAAAGGAGGTGTGTGAGAGGGGATATGATTGAGCTTTTTAAAATTTTTTCCGGGATAGATAAATTGGATGTTAGCAAGTTTTTTGAGTTAGATGATGGAAATCGGACTAGAGGTCACCACTTGAAAATTAAAAAGCAAGGGTGTAGGTTGGATTTAAGAAAATATTTTTTCACCAATAGAGTGGTAGACTTCTGGAACAAATTGCCGCAGAGGGTAGTAGGTAGTCCAAATCTAAATGTATTTAAGAGTAGGTTGGATGAGTTTATGGGAAGGGAAGGTTGTGATGGTTCCTAAGTTTTGTATATATTAATATTGTTTGTATATATCTATAGCTGCATGATTTAGTTCTTGACAAGCCTTGATTGGTGATACCCTTGTTTCTGGATGCAATCCTCTGGATGTAGTTTTCCTGGGAGTTTGGGTGCCTTGAAAAAGAGGCGGCTTGACTCGGATGACCTATGATGAGCCCTTGTGGCTTTTGTCATCCGTTATATTATATTGTGGGGGACTTTGATTTTGTCTTCCCCTGGTGATGGTGCTTTTTGTGGGTGGGTTTTGACGGAGGCGGATGACCTTTGATAGGCCCTTGTGGCTTTTGTCATCCGTGTAATTATGTTATGTTATGTTATGTTACTCTGTTAGTGAAAAAATATTTTCTAACATCCAGTCTGCACCTCTGTTTTTTAATCTTTAAGTGGTGGCCTCTAGTTCTATTACTACCTTCTAACTAAAATAACTTGCTGAAATCCAATTTATCCATCCCAGAAAAGATTTTAAAAAGCTCAATCATATCTCCCCTCACACAACTTCTTTCAAATGAAAACATATTTTAATACCCTCAGCCTATCTTCATATTCAAGGTGCTTCAGGGATAGTATTATTTTTGTTGCCCTCCTTTGTACTGACCCTAATAAGTTTATATCATGTCTAAAATGTGGTGACCATGCCTGTATGCAGTACTCTAAATGTGGCCTGACATAAGAGTTGTATAGTTTAAGGATGACCTCCTTACTCTTGTAGCTAACATTTCTTTTAATGTAACCTAGCACCCTATTTGCTCTATTTTTTGCCTCAATACACTGCTTTGAAAATTTCAGTGACCTATCTACTACTATTCCTATGTCCTTCTCATCTTCAACTGAATTAAGCCAATACCCATCCATCTCATAGCTAAATTCCCTATTATCTCTCCCCATGTTAATAACTTTGCATTTATTAAGGTTAAAAGTCATCTGCCACTTCTGAGCCCAAGCTAACAACTTATTTAAGTCACCCTGCACTTTAAAGCTACCCTCAACCTCTTTGACTACAGCTGCCAATTTAGTGTCATCAGCAAAAATTGACACTTTGCTATTTACACCTTGCCCAAGATCATTTACATAGATTATAAATAATAAAGGGCCTAAAACTGATCCCTGAGGTACGCCACTAATAACATTCCTCCACTCTGACCTCACTCCATTCAGTACAACTCTCTGTTTCTTATTTTTCAGCCATTCAGTTATCCAATTTAAAACCTTCCCACATATCCCAAGCAGCTTTAATTTATGAACTAGTCTTCTATGTGGAACCTTATCAAAAGCTTTGCTGAAATCTAAGTAGATCACATCAACTTTCTCACCCCCTATCTAACTTTTTAGTTACATAATCCATAAAATCCAGTAAATTAGTTAAACACGATCGACCTTTTCTAAAACCATGCTGAGCATCATTAATTAACCTGCTACTCTCTAGATGATCAGAAATTCCCTTCTTAACCATCTTCTCAAGAATTTTACAGACTATAGAAGTTAAGCTTACCAGTCTAAAGTTATTTGGATCATCTTTGCTTCCCTTTTTAAAAATTGGCACTACATTTGCCAATTTCCAATCATTTGGTATTTCTCCAGACTCTAGTGATCTAATAAATATAAGAACATAAGAAAAGAAGGAGACTGCAAAAGACCATTCATGGCCTACACTTGGCAGCTCCTGTTCCATTCAACACACAAAAGATTTCTTACCAGAGAAAAGTCATCAACATTGTTACCCTTTACAGGAGTTCGTCAGATCTAATCTACAATATACATAAAATGCATCCAGAGGATTATGTCCATTCATGCAACCGCAAAATAATCTCCCCACTCCGCAGAAAAATATATACATAAAAAAAAGTCAGTCCCATCTAGCAGCTTCATCCATATATTTATCTAATCTATTCTTAAAACTACCCAGAGAGGAGGCTTCTATCACATGTCTAGTGAGCCTATTCCATTCATCTACCACACGATTTGTAACCCAATTCCTCCCAATCTCCTTCCTAAACCTATACTTATCAAGCTTAAACCCATTGCTACGTGTCCTGTCATGTTCACTAAGTATAAGAACCTTACCCAGATCCCCTTTATTATATCCTTTTACCCATTTGAAGACTTCAATCAATTTCCCTCTGACTCTTCTCCTTTCCAATGTATGTAGATTTAGTTTTCTGAGCCTTTCACCATAAGGTAAGTTCCTTAGCCCACCAATCATCTTTGTAATCCTTCTCTGCACAGACTCAAGCAAATCAATATCCTTCCTATAATATGGTGACCAAAATTGTACTGCATAGTCTAGATGAAGCCTAACTAGCGCCAGATACAGTTTTAGAATGACTTCAGCACTCTTATTGCTTACACTCCTCCTAATGAATCCCAATATCCTATTAGCTTTATTCTTAGCATTTAGGCATTGCTTTCTAGGACAAAGGTCTGAACTTACCAAAATACCCAAGTCCCTCTCACAATCAGTCCTCCCTAAAATTCTCCCATTTAATTTATAACTATTCAATGGATTATTTCTACCTATACTAAGTACACTACATTTGTCTATGTTAAACTTCATTTGCCATTTCTCGGCCCAATCAGACAGAATGGTCAATTCCTCCTGCATTACAACAGCATCAGAATCAGCCCTAATGGCCCTACCTAGCTTAGTATCATCAGCAAATTTACTCAGGTCACTACTTATACCTATGTCAAGATCATTAATATAAATTAAGAATAGCAAGGGACCCAAAACAGATCCTTGCGGAACTCCACTGCTAACACACCCCCACTCAGATTTAACTCCATCTATACTAACTCTTTGCTGTCTGTCACCAAGCCATGACTGAATCCACCTAAATATACTGCCATCGATCCTGTGTGCTTTAACTTTGCTCAGAAGCCGTAAGTGTGGCACTCGATCAAAAGCCTTACTAAAGTCCAAGTATAAAATATCATAGTTTTCATCATTATCTGCTGCTTCATACACCTTACTATAAAAAGACAGCAAATTAGTGAGACAGGATTTACCCTTACTAAAGCCATGCTGTGATTCTTTTATCAACTTATGCTTATCCAAGTGATCTCTAATATTCCTTGCTATAATAGATTCCATCATTTTCCCTACCACTGATGTCAAATTACTGGTCTGTAATTAGACATATTTGTTTTATCCCCTTTCTTAAATATAGGTATCACATTGGCTTTCTTCTCAAGAGCTACTGCAATACTTTCTACACCTTCTTTGAGTATCCTAGAATGAATGTTGTCAGGGCCAGATGCCTTACTATTATTTAACTCCATTATAAGCCCTTTAATTTCTTCTCTGTCTATATTAATAGAATTTATCACTACTTCCCTTGACCTAGAATTATCATCAATTAGTCTAACTGGTTTCTCTTCTGTGAATACTGAAGCAAAATGATCATTAAGGACCTCTACTATTTCTTCTTCAGATTCTTTCAAAACCCCTTCATATTTAATAGGCCCTATTTTAGCACTGTTAGATTTATTATTGATTCTATAATAGCTAAAGAATTTTTTAGGATCTTTATTATTATTTTTAGCTAAATTAATTTCTGCTGTCCTTTTGGTCTTCTTAATAATCTTATTTAGTTCATTTCTGGTTGACCTATAATGGTTTAAATTATCTAAACTATTCTCACTTTGTAATCTCTGGTATGCCCTTTTTTTCTCTGAAACTTTATTAGCTATTTCTTGATTCCACCATAATGGTTTCCTACATTTCTTCACTGTTCCTGAACCATGTTTAATATAGTCTTAGAAATATCCCACATCTCATAAGTATTCTTTCCATGGAATTCTATATCCCACCTAATCTGATTTAGCATGCTGCATAATCAGAAGGACATGGATAAAGATAACACTATCCCTAAAGGGGAAGCATATAAGTGCGGTGAATGTGGTGAGTTGGTAAAAGAGAGTGACAAGGCCATAGAATGTGAAATATGTGTACTCTGGTTCCACACAAAATGCGCAATAGTTTCTGACAGCCTGTACCAAGTATTAACAGATGAACCAGACGAATGCCACTGGTACTGCCAAAACTGCAAAAGGGGGGCGAAAAAGCTCTACCAGAGTATAGTAGCAATGACAGGTGAAATACAGAAGGTAAATGAGAAAATAAACCAAGTGAGCCAAGAACTAAGCGATGTGAAGATGAACCTAGGAGAGAAAGGGGGGGAACTGAGTGACAACAACATCTCTTTAGAAGCCAGAATTCTTCGACTAGAGGAAACACAGCAGTGCTTAGAGGTAAACCCGCAACAGACAGGGCTTGGGAGATTAACTGAAGAACAGCTAATTGAGCAAATAGTCAGCAAAACAACTGACACAGTAACAAAATCATTGACTGACAAAGTAGATCTGAAATTGAATGAGAAGGAAGACCAAGAAGCTAGGAAATTCAACCTTATCATACATAATCTACCTGAGACAAACTCGAAGGAGGGTGACATAAACAGGGTAACCAAACTTATTCAGGAAGAGTTTAAGATCAACATCAATAATGCACAAAGGATGGGAAAGCCAAACTGTGAACGTGCCCGACTACTCAGGATAACAATGGCCAGCTTAATTGAGAGGAAGCAGATATTGATCAAGGCCAAAGAATTACGTAATAGCTCGCACCCTATCCACAACCAGATTTATATACGTCCTGACCTAACCAAGAAACAATTGGAGGAGTCAAAAAACTTGAGGGAACAACTGAAGGACCAACGAGTAAAACAACCAAACAAAAGGTGGATAATAAGAAAGAGAAAAGTGGTGGAAACAAGCGAACAGAACTAAGAATATCCTATACCAATACAGATAACTCACTTATGAACAAATATGACGAGCTCTGTGCTTTAGTAAATGACAAGCAATATGATGTAATACTAATAACAGAAATTAAACCCAAACATTGGGAAGTGCCAGAGTTATCTGTTATGCAAATTCAGGGATACGATATATTCACCAGTGATTTATATGCAGAAAATACCAGAGGGACATGTATATATGTAAGATCTACACTTAATGCTAAACAGATCAAGCCACCAATGGACTCATTCCAGGACTGCACATGGGTAACTATACAGGGAAGTCACAACAACAACTTGCTTTTAGGGGTCATCTATAGATCTGGTTCGCCTCTACTTGCAACTACACGAGACAGCGTTACATGATACTCTCAGGTGGGCAACTAACAAACGGAAAACTCATCTACTCATCACAGGAGATTTTAATCATCCGAGCATCACCTGGAACCCATCACCTCAAACGCCGAACATAGAAAATCCAGACAATCCTGCATCCAGATTCGTTGAATGTGTACGAGATATATATTTACATCAGCACGTCACCCAGCCAACCAGATATAGAAATGAGCAGACTCCAACATTGGATGATCTTGTGTTTAGTAATGAGCAAGAAATGATTGAACAACTAGTACATCATGAGCCACTAGGAGCAAGTGATCATGCCAGATTGGACTTCAAATTCATCTTCTGCACAACACCTCAGGAAAAGAAGAGGACAATATGGAACTATGAGCAGGCAGACTATGAAAAAATGAGAGAAGATCTAAGCATTGAATGGGACGAATTGCTTGCGGGCAAGTCGACACAAGAAGCCATTGATATACTACAATCAAGAATCATGAAGGCAGTGAGGGGTCATATACCAACAAAAAATTTAAAGAGTAAGAACAAACCACTATGGATGAACAAGGATGCCTTCCGCAAAGCTAAGAGAAAGTACCACGCATGGATAAGATATCTGAATACAAAGAGCAAACCTGACTGGAAAGCTTACACAGAAGCTAGAAATTCAGCTACACATGCATCAAGGCAGGCCCGTAGGGAATTTGAAAAAAAATTAGCAAAGGAGGCCAAGACCAATAACAAAGCCTTTTGGAACTATGTCAACAACCGCAGGAAAACTCGAACTGACGTAGGTGACCTTAAGGATACACATGGTAACTTTGTAAGTGACGATAAAGATAAAGCCGAAACACTAAATGAGCAATACTTTAAGACCTTTACACAAGAGGACAGAATTAACATTCCAGACTTTGAGCCTAAACCTCTCCAGTATGAGGCACTAGGAACAATAGAAATTACAGAGAGCATGATTTTTAAGCAACTGAATTCACTTCGAACTGATAAATCTCCAGGAAACGACGACCTACACCCTAGAGTTCTTAGAGAAGTAGCAAAGGAAATAACCAAACCTCTGACAGCAATATTCCAATCCAGCATCACCAACTCCGAGCTTCCAGAACAGTGGAGGGAAGCGAACATCACTCCCATTTACAAGAAGGGAAATAAGGCTGACCCAGCCAACTATCGCCCAGTATCTCTAACCTCAATAATGTGCAAGATGCTAGAGAGAATTATCTCGGAGGCAATGATACAACATATCAAAGCCAATAATCTTAGATGTGTCCAACAACATGGTTTCTCTAAGGGAAAATCCACAGTAACAAATCTCTTAGAAGCGCTGGATATATGGACAGTGGCTCTCAGTCACTGCTTACCAGTGGATATCATTTTCCTAGACTATGCAAAAGCATTTGACACAGTCCCACATGAAAGACTACTTAGAAAAGTGAAGTCACTTGGTATCGTCGGTGACCTCCTGCAGTGGATCCGTGGTTTTTTGATGGAGCGTAGGCAAAGAGTGGTAGTAAGTGGTACAGCATCATGTTGGAAACCAGTTACAAGTGGCGTACCACAGGGATCTGTGATGGGCCCCCTTCTCTTTATGATATTTGTCAGTGATATACCTGACAAACTACAAAACTTCATATCGCTCTTTGCAGATGACACAAAGATATATGCAGCTGTCCAAAACTGTGAAGGCAACTCCCATACTAACTGCTTACAGGCAGACTTGAAAATGCTACAAGAATGGTCAGTTAAAATGCAAATGAAGTTCCACCCTGATAAATGCAAAGTAATGCACATGGGAAATAGCAACCCCCAGCACAAGTACAAAATGACAAGAGATGATGGAACAGATCACACACTACAGAACACCACGGAAGAGAAGGACCTGGGAGTCCTTATTGATTGCAATCTAAGCTTTAGTAACCACGTCCAAGCTCAAGTCAACAAAGCCAACAAGATACTTGGGGCAATTAAGCATACATTCCAATATCTAGACAAAGATGCCTTCCTCCCCCTGTACAAGAGTCTTATTCGACCCCATCTGGAGTATGCATCAGTAATCTGGTCTCCAAAAACTAAAAGAGACAGAGATATGGTGGAGAGGGTACAGCGTAGAGCAACACGCATGGTTCACAGTATCTCTCATCTCTCCTATTCAGAGAGACTAAAAGCCCTTAATCTACCTACCCTGTACTTTAGAAGACAGAGGTCAGATGTTATGCAACTATATAAGATTTCACATGGACATGACGAACTGCAAATAGGAAACCACTGTAAGCTGTGCGACAGGTCAATGTTTGCTCCGGGTCTCTCGACTAACACAAGAGGACACTGCTTTAAGTACCAAGTGCAGAGCTCGTCTGGTCCAAGAGCCAATTTCTTCCCGACAAGAGTCACTTCAATATGGAACAAACTCTCAACAGAAACTGTAACCAGCAAAACTGTAAATATCTTTAAGTCAAGATTAGAAAAAGAATGGAAAAACCACAAAGACCTACACAGTTATATATTCACATATTGAAAAATCCGTTCTGCATACATCAACTAAAAACAACAGTACGGTCTCATTACCCAAGAGGGTACCTATCGACCGGGATTCAAGGTAAATTCAAGGTAAATAAAAATTTGGAATTTTTCTGGAGTTTGTCGTTGTTCTACCCTTAACTATTTGCAAATTAAACCTAACCATCTGATGATCACTGTTTCCCAATGATTCCCCTACACTCAATCCTTGAACTAAGTGATCATCATTTGAAAGAATCAGATCTAATATATTGGCACCCCTTGTTGGCTTATTAACAAATTGGGTCAAAAAGTTATCTTCAAAACACTCCATAAACTTACAACTTGCTCTATCTCTTCCTATCATATTTTCCCAGTCTACAGAAGTTAAATTAAAGTCACCCAGAATAACTGTATCTTCTTTGCATCCTTTACTTATTTCCCTAATCATTAACTCATCGATGCAATCAGTCTGTCCTGGTGGTCTATAAAAAGCTCCCAAGTGTATTTTCCTATTTTTACCAACCTTAATATCTATCCATAATGATTCACCTTCTCCTTGCTTTATAGAGTTATTTAGATTTGAAGAAATGCTATTTCTGATATAAATAATCAACCCACCACCAGTCCTATCTCTCCTTTGACTAATGTACATAGTATAACCTTCTAGTTCAAATTCACTGACATTATCATTAAATATATTTTCATTAACCCATGATTCAACTATACATATTATATCTATATCTTCATGAATGATATAACTAAATAATTCATCCCTCTTATTTCTAAGACTACAAGCATTTGTGTAAAGACAACTCAGCCCACCTATTCCTGAAGCACCTGAGGGCCTATCTCCTCTGCATCTCCTTTCTCTCCTTCCCTGACCACTATCACTACTCAAGTGATTTAACCCTAAAGCACTCTCATTAGCCTGCCTACCTTCTACAAATCTGTGTTTGCTTCCTTTCCCTGCCTTACTTTGAGCCATTAAATTTCCCTGACCACTATAAAAACCTAGTTTCCCGACTCTAAAGACCTAATAACACTATCTAATTCCTACCACAAAACCTCAACCCCATCTCGGCTCAGATGGAGTCCATCCATCGCATACAAACCCTTATTCCCATAAAACCCACTCCAAACATCTACAAACACCAATCCTGACTCCTCACACAAACCTTTCACATATTCATTCAACCCCATTGCATGAGACAACCATTCCATCCCCACATCCATTCTCGGAAGCACACCTGAAACACCTTTTACTCTACTTTCACACATCCTTTCAATCAGCCTTTTATACCGCTGTCGTAACTCACAAGTACCCACCTTCTTTACATCGTTTACTCCGACATGTGTAATCACAACTGCTTCCCTCTCACACCCAGACACCAACCTATCATACCTCTCACACACATCATTTACACCAGCACCCGGCAGATAAACTCTCACTCCCTTCCATTTACTTTCACTCAACTTCCTATTTAAATACCTAATCTGAGAATCACCCATCACAATCACCTCAGACATTCTCCTATTCTCTCTAGGCCTAGTATTACCCTCCCTCCTGCTCTCACTCACTCGACCTCCTATTCTACTTTCAGGCACAGCCACACCAGACAAATCTCTTTCAAATTCTTCCTCTCTGAGGGCATCAAATCTGTTAGTTAGCCTAACAGGTTCCATGTCCCTCTCATTCACACACCTAACCTGTCCTAACTAATCTATTCTGTTCACTTTCACCCACCACTCATCATCACTTACTTCACTTACTGCTTTCTCTCCAGTCCCTGTTCTAGGCCTAACTTCCTCTCTCCTGGTCCCAATCTGACTCTTCAAGCGTACACTTGCATCTCTTCTCACTTCAGACACTAAATCGTTCAGTCTCAAGCATTCCACATGTAATCGACTCACCTCCTCAGTCAAAGCACATACATGGCACTCAGACACATTCACTCTCCTCTCTACACCACAGAAATCGCACACTACATACACAATACTTTCAAAAGGCATACTCTCTACATCCAAACAGTCAGCCATACTTAAACAAGAACAATAATAGAAACAAAAACTTACGAAACAACAAGAATTTGACCCGAATTTGTGCATGCAAGTTTAAAACCTGCCAATATTTAATGATAATGTGAGTGAATTTGAACTAGAGGGTTATACTATGTACATTAGTCAAAGGAGAGATAGGACTGGTGGTGGGTTGATTATTTATATCAGAAATAGCATTTCATCAAATCTAAATAACTCTATAAAGCAAAGAGAAGGTGAATCATTATGAATAGATATTAAGGTTGGTAAAAATAGGAAAATACACTTGGGAGCTTTTTATAGACCACCAGGACAGACTGATTGTATCGATGAGCTAATGATTAGGGAAATAAGTAGAGGATGCAAAGAAGATACAGTTATTCTGGGTGACTTTAATTTAACTTCTGTAGACTGGGAAAATATGATAGGAAGAGATAGAGCAAGTTGTAAGTTTATGGAGTGTTTTGAGGATAACTTTTTGACCCAATTTGTTAATAAGCCAACAAGGGGTGCCAATATATTAGATCTGATTCTTTCAAATGATGATCACTTAGTTCAAGGATTGAGTGTAGGGGAATCATTGGGAAACAGTGATCATCAGATAGTTCGGTTTAATTTGCAAATAGTTAAGGGTAGAACAACAACAAACTCCAGAAAAATTCCAAATTTTTATAGGGGAGATTACAATAAATTACGCAGCATGCTAAATCAGATTAGGTGGGATATAGAATTCCATGGAAAGAATACTTATGAGATGTGGGATATTTTTAAAGACTATTAAACATGGTTCAGGAACAGTGTATTCCAATGAAGTCTATTAGGAAGAAATGTAGGAAACCATTATGGTAGAATCAAGAAATAGCTAATAAAGTTTCAGAGAAAAAAAGGGCATACCAGAGATTACAAAGTGAGACTAGTTTCCCAGTCTACAAAGTGAGGCTAGTTTAGATAATTTAAACCATTATAGGTCAACCAGAAATGAACTAAATAAGATTATTAAGAAGACCAAAAGGACAGCAGAAATTAATTTAGCTAAAAATAATAATAAAGATCCTAAAAAATTCTTTAGCTATTATAGAATCAATAATAAATCTAACAGTGCTAAAATCGGGCCTATTAAATATGAAGGGGTTTTGAAAGAATCTGATGAGGAAATAGTAGAGGTCCTTAATGATCATTTTGCCTCAGTATTCACAGATGCGGATGACCTTTGATAGGCCCTTGTGGCTTTTGTCATCCGTGAAATTATGTTATGTATGTATGTTATGTTATGAAATATGATGTCCCATAAAGCCATTTTTTCTCTCGAACTTGCACTTCTCCATAGGTTTTTCTCGACCAGGATTTTGAACACTTGGTCTCAATGATCTGAAAATATCAGGATATTGTCTATGTATATAAAATGAACCATAATCTCCTAAACAAGATATCTATGTGACGCTGAAAAGTGCAACTTGAATTCCTGAGGCCAAAGGGTAATTTTAAATATTCCCATAACTCAAACGGAGTTGCCACCGCAGTTTTCTCTATGTCCACTGGGTCCATCAGGATCTGATTGTAAGCATGAACCAAATCCAGCTGAGAGAAAATTGTCTTCACATCGAGGTGGTTTGCTGCACTCTGTATCCTTGGTAGGGGGATATATGTCTGGCTTCGTGATTGGGTTAAGTGCACGAAAATTGCTGACCACACTGTAATCGTCTGGCGTCTTCTTCAGAACCATGTGAATAGGTTAAGCCCAAGATGACTTTGATGGGCCCACGACTCCCTCCTTCAATAGGGATTCGAAAGTTGCTCTGGCAACTTGTAATTTCTCAATTGAAAGAGGCCTTGGTCGCGCGAAGGTTGGTGGTACACTGCTGGTATCGATTGTGTGTGTATAGCAATTCCTCTGGGCATTCCTATGATAAAAACCTCCTGGGAAACTTAAATATATATATAAATATATATATATATATATATATATCATTTATTATGTATAAAATTAAATTCTTTTGTCATTTAAATAATTCATGCAATCCTTTAACTTTGTTAATTTAATCATTCATTTATTTTACTCTTAACTTTGTCAATTTAATCTTTCAATTAATTTACTTCAACTTTTGTAAATCCAATCATTTATGTTAAACTTAATAATTAATTAATTCATTTATTTTACTTGCCAACTCATTTAATGTATACTGTTCCAAACAACATCTCTTAAATTTCACACACAAACAAACACACGTTCCCAGCTCGATCTAAAGAGCACGCTATTCTGCCCACTCCACTCGCTGCTTTCTTCGTATAAAGGTCGGTAACTATTCCTTCTACAATTATTCATTTACCTCCAAACAAATCATACTGAGTTAATTCCACTCTCACATTCTTTGCAAACGACCATACAAGAGTAAGTCCTAATTATATTTACTTCTCATTGCAGCCCCAATTCAGTCCATTATAGATACTCTAAATTACTACATAGATACATTATAGATACTCTAAATTACTACACTATATCAAGATATTTATATTATTTACTCTATCAAAGATACTCTAAATTACTACATAGATACTCTACATTAGATACTCTAAATTACTACACTATATCATAGATACTATATTATTATTTACTCTATTATTCACTCTATATTGTTTCACCATATTATTTACCATATTATTTACCATATTTACTTAACCTACTTATCTCATTGTACATTCGTTGATTTTATGAATATATTTATATTTGTGTAATTGTCTTTCTTAACGCTCAAGTCATTATTCCAAAATTTATTTCGCTGTCGCCTTTAGGCCTAAAGCTAACAGCAGACATCTTCATTCAAACAAAATTTATGGGTATGGTTTTCGAAACGCTATCTAGGCTGATTTATTAACTGAAGATAAATCATATTGATAACCATACACCATATGCGCCACGGAGATAGACAGTGGTGGGGCGTGATTCGTAGCTGCGGGGCCATACAAAGCTTCATATTTCTCTAATATGCCCTTAAAACTGGGCGGTAGACGCTTGAAGTCATTAATAATTAGTGCTACTGCAGGTTCCGTGGACTATTTTCCTTTAAAATGAGCCTTATATTATTATTGATAAGGATGCCACACGCACAATCCACAGGCCTTTGGTTCCTGCGAAGTGGCTGCAGCCTTATTTGTATATTATTCGCACTATTATAGTCGTTTCTACTCGGCACAAAGTAAGAATGATTGCCATCGGGGTAGGCATCCATGAGCAATGAACACGCATTGACTGAATACTGTACCTGGTTGGCCAGATTGTCACTTCTGTCATTCACACTTAACGCACTTATGTTTGGGAGTGAGATATCACCACTTACTTCCTTGTCACCTTTGTGTACAGCAAGGCAATGTGCTTTGTAAAATGGCATTAATTTGTCCGAAAGTTTCCCTAGTTAGGCAAGGGTTAAGTCCCTCTGGGTGGCGATGATGGGCGCGATATTTGGCGACAGGGACTGAATAAACTTGTGCCTCCCGAGTTCTTCTTTAACTTCTACTTGTAGCGCTGTTCTCCGTAGTTCTTTCAGATTGACCGAAGGTCGTTTAGTGAATGGAGAGGATGCTATGAGCTTTTTGAATAGCTCCCGTTTGGTCCTCTCAAACAGCCCAATTACCTCGGCCCTTAGAAGCTGGTAGTTCTGTGTAGATATATGGCAGTATGTATACATATATAATCCATTAATGGTTGAGGAATGACACAGTCACCAGCTGTGGTATGGGTCACCAATTGTAGGAAGCAAATGATGGGTACCAGCTTGTCATAGGTCACTTCAAGTTTTCTTACGCGATCTATTCGGACCCACACATGAGTCGCTTTGCAGAGATCATGGGGCATGAAAGGTTTGGGTACCAATGCAAGTGTCCTAAGGATACTTACATCCAATGGATGAATTTGGAATCGGTTTTCGATGAAGATGATGCTACTAGAGGTTTTGGGCACAAAAGTGTGGTTCCGGTGAATGCTGTAAATGGTGAGAATCCGGAATCATTTGGCAAAAAATGAATTCCTAACAGGACGATTAGGAGTGCCACTAGCCAACCTTGTTTTTCGAGCCATTATTAAGCACTTCAGTCATGTGTGCCCTTTCCACCATCCCGTTCATGGGTGGTCTGTGCGCCGTGGTGTGAAGATGATGGGATCAATGAGGGCAGACAGCTCTTTGAATAGTTCTGATTCGAATTGGGCACCTTTGTCGGTTACCACATAAAATGGGACTCCAAATTTGGAAATCCACCCATCTGGCAAGAACATGTAATAAGGACCCCCCTAATTTTTTTCATTTTAGAAATTCAATAAAAAGCAAGATAGAGTAGGGCCACTCAAGTCTAATGGAGTATCCATAGATAATGATGAAGAGATTGTGGAAGAATTAAATTCATAGTTTTTGTTCAAGAAGGAGATATCGGTCCCAGTATAAATTATGTCCCAAGCCATATAATGACTGAAAGTATAAACATTACTCTTGAAGAAGTTAAGAAAATTATTAAGCAATTTAAAATAAATAAAGCCTCTGGCCCAGATGAAATTCCATCAAGATTGTTACACAAGATAATTGATTTAATATCCGCACCATTGAGTATAATTTTTAATAGATCTCTTATGTATAACAAAATTCCTCTGGATTGGAAATTGGCTAATGTTGTCGCAATATTTAAAAATGGTTGTAGGAAGATGTCTGTAATTATCATCCTGTAAGTTTAACAAGTTTAATTTGTAAAATATTGGAAAAATGGAAAGGATTCATGTAAATTTAACGAATTTATGAAGATAAGTGTACTTTGTTTAAAATAATCTTTTATCAAAAGGACTAAGCCATTGTCCTGACACAGATAAGGGGGCCTATATGCCTTAGCATAAGTCCTGGGCATTTAAATTTTAAATTACATTAAATTTAAACTACGAGTTTCCAAACTTAAAAAAAAGAAAAAAGTGAAAAAATTTACTAAATGGCTGCCAATCAAAATATAAACAAAACTGACCAGTACTACATGTGTACACTCATAACATAACATAATTTCACGAATGACAAAAGCCACAAGGGCCTATCAAAGGTCATCCGCATCCAGTCAAAACCCACCCACAAAAAACACCATCACCAGGGGAAGACAAAATCAAAGTCCCCCACAATATAATATAACAGATGACAAAAGCCACAAGGGCTCATCATAGGTCATCCAAGTCAAATGGCCTCTTTTTTTAAGGCACCCAAACTCCCAGGAAAACTACACCCAGAGGATTGCATCCACAAACAAAGGTATCACCAATCAAGGCTTGTCAAGAACTAAATCATGCAGCTATAGATATATACAAACAATATTAATATATACAAAACTTAGGAACCATCACAACCTTCCCTCCCCATAAACTCATCCAACCTACTCTTAGATACATTTAGATTTGGACTACCTACTACCCTCGGCGGCAATTTGTTCCAGAAGTCTACCACTCTATTGGTGAAAAAATATTTTCTTAAATCCAACCTACACCCTTGCTTTTTAATTTTCAAGTGGTGACCTCTAGTCCGATTTCCATCATCTAACTCAAAAAACTTGCTAACATCCAATTTATCTATCCCAGAAATTTTTTTAAAGAGCTCAATCATATCCCCTTTCACACACCTCCTTTCGAACGAGAACATATTTAATACCCTCAGTCTATCTATATATTCAAGGTGCCTCAGGGAAGGAATAATCTTTGTTGCACTGACTCGAGAAGGTTAATATTGTGTCTAAAATGTGGGGACCATGCCTGTATACAGTACTCTAGATGTGGCCTAACATAAGAGCTATAGAGTTTAAGAATAACCTCCTTACTTTTGTAACTGACATTTCTCTTAATGAAACCGAGCACTCTATTTGCCCTATTTCTTGCTTCAATACACTGCTTAGAAAACCTTAATGACTTATCTATTACTACTCCTAGATCTTTCTCATCCTCTACTGAGCTCAGCCAATGCCCATCCATTTCATATTTAAATTCTCTATTATCTTTTCCCATGTTAATAACTTTGCACTTATCAAGGTTGAAAGTCATTTGCCACTTATGTGCCCAGGATAACAATTTATTTAAATCCCCCTGCACTTTAAAATTATCATCAATATCTTTAACTACAGCTGCTAATTTGGTATCATCCGCAAAAATTGACACTTTATTATTAACTGCCTCCCCAAGAATGTTTATATAGATGACAAATAATAATGGACCGAGAACTGATCCCTGAGGAACCCCACTAATAACATCCCTCCACTCTGACTTTACACCATTTAGCACTACCCTTTGCTTCCTGTCTTTCAGCCACTCAGCTATCCAATTTGAAACACCCCCACATATCCCAATCATTTTTAATTTATAAACTAGTCTCCTATGTGGTACCTTATCAAATGCTTTACTAAAATCCAAGTAAATTACATCTACATTCTCTCCCTTATCTACTTGATTTGTTACAAACTCCAAAAAGTATGGTAAATTAGTCAAACATGATCTACCTGATCTAAACCCATGCTGAGCATCGCTGATTAACCCCTCCCTCTCTAGATGTTGGCAAATCTCTTTTTAACTAGTTTCTCAAGAATTTTACAGACTACAGGAGTTAGGCTAACTGGTCTAAATTTATTTGGATCCTCTTTACTACCCTTCTTGAAAATGGGGACTACATTCGCTCTCTTCCAATCATCGGGTATTTCTCCATATTCCAGTGACCTAGTATATAACTTCTCCAGAGCTATTGAGATATTTTCTACCCCTTCTGTAAGTATCCTAGAATGAATATTATCAGGGCTGGAGGCCTTGGTAGTATCTAACTCACCTATTAGTCCTTTTATCGTCCTCCGATCCACACTAATGGTAGTAAACACCTCTTTCCCTGACCCATGAGTACTATACATAAGACTATTTAGTTTCTCCTTTGTAAAAAATACTGATGCAAAATGACCATTTAGTACCTCGACTATTTCCTCATCAGTTTCTCTCATAACCCCTTCATATTTGATAGGTCCTATTTTAACTCTGCCAGGCTTGTTATTAATTTTATAGTAACTAAAGAACTTTCTAGGATCTTTGTTGCTATCCTGAGCTAATTTAATTTCTGACACCCTTTTGTTCTTCTTTATAATCTTATTTAACTCATTCCTAGCCATTCTATAATCACTTAAATTTTGAATATTATTTTGTACCTGTAATTTTTTATATGCCCTTTTCTTCTCTGAAATTTTTCTAGCTATCTCCTGATTCCACCATAATGGTTTCCTACTTTTGTTCCTAATGGCCTTCATTGGGATACATTGTTCTTGGACTACATTTATTATATGCTTGAAAGTATCCCACATCCCATAAGCATTTTTACCTCTGAATTCTACATACCAGTCTATAAAATTTAGCAAGCTTCGGAGTTTTACATAATCTTCCTTATGAAAATTTGGAACTTTTACAGCATTCTTGTTTATTTTACCCTTCTCAATTCCCAAGTTAAAACGAACTATCTGATGGTCACTATTTCCCAATGCTTCCCCAACAGTCAATTCTTGAACTAAATGATCACTGTTAGAAAGTACTAAATCTAATATATTGTCCCCCCTCATTGGCTCATTAACAAATTGACTGGTTATTTTGCACACCGACCACACCCATTGTGGTCGGCCGAGTGTGAGACGGCCCTCAAACAGAAGCGTTATGCCTACATGCGCTATAAGCGCCGCCCGAACGATTTCACTGTCGCTGAATTTCGTCGGGCTAGGGCTAGGTTCCGGTATATTTCGAAGCACACCCGCCGCTCTTCTTGGCGGGCATACGTGTCTTCACTTAACGGGAAGACTCCTTTAGCTGAGGTGTGGAAGCGAGTCAAAAGGATTAGGGGAAAGTTCTCGCAGGACCCCCCTCCCATTCTCCAGGAGAATGGGGTCGCAATCTCAGACCCCCGTCCGTGGCGGAATCCTTAGCGACCGCTTTTTCCGCATTATCTAGCCGTGATGCTGCTCCGCTCTCGCTTCTGCGCGGACATCACCCATGGTCCGGACGATGTCCCGTACGCCATGCTTCGACACCTGGGTGAGCGAGGCATGGCCTTTCTGTTAGATTTGTTCAACAGGATCTGGGAAGAAGGTCTTCTCCCAGACTCCTGCCGAATCGATACTGTGCTCGCCTTTCGCAAACCGGGGAGAGATCACACTACTCCAACCGGTTTCCGCCCAATCTCTCTAACCTCTTGCGTGTGCAAGTTGATGGAGAAATTGGTAAATGTTAGATTAGCCTTTTTCCTGGACAGTGGAGGCCATCTGTCTTCCGCACAGTGTGGCTTCCGCAAGTTCCACTCCATGTCGGATGCTCTGCTCCGACTGGAAAATTCCATCTGCGAGGCTTTCCTTTGTAGACAGCACTACGCCACAGTCTTTTTCGATCTGGAGAAGGCCTATGATACCGCATGGCAATACAGTAGCATGGAGACTCTCCACACGATGGGGGCGAGGGGACGCCTCCCAATGTTTATATCTGAATTTTTGCGAGATCGTCGATTCCGCGTACGGGGGGGGGGGAACCCTATCCGGCCCAAAGGAGCAGGAAAAGGGGGTTCCGCAGGGAAGTGTCCTCAGTGTCACACTCTTTGCTCTGAGCATCAACCGGGATGGGCGGGGGTCGCTACCACCTGTCCTTTGTACTCGGGACGAGTGCGTGCACATTGACTGGTGGACTTGTTGACTTTTGGGGGGGAGGCCGGGTTTCTTCCCCTTTATTTAAGAAGGTTCTATTTTTTTTTCTTTGTTTGTTATTGTTTTCTTTGTAGGTTGCACGCTCCTGCACCGGGGTGAGGGGGACTTCCACTCGCTGCTGGAGATTGCTTCCTAATTGTTAAGTTTTTCACATTTTTATCATTGTTATGTTTTCATATTTTTATTTTAAAGTAACCTAGTTCTAGGCTGTCCTGTTTCTGGCGACTGATGCCCAAGTGGGCAGTTGCCAGATGGGCTCTATAAATAAAAAAAAAAAATCTGGCGATGGCTTCAGGTCGCTTTCTGTCATCTCCTAATCGGACACACTCGTGTGATGCATCGCTATTTGATGCAGCGCTCGCCTGTGCCCTATTTTGGTTTACTTCATGATTATTATTATTACACAAGATGAGACAGGTAGAACAGGAAGAGTGCAAGCACTATAGATTGCATTTAGCAATCCCTGCACACCTGCAACGTCAAAGAGAGAACGATGGTAAGAAGAAAATGAAGTGGGGTCGAAGAACAAACTGGGAAAAGATACGTAAAGAAAAATCTCAAGGCTTCGAGTCATCTATGGATTCAGTTAAATTAAATTGAGTAATAAAATGAAATAAAAAAAAATTGAAAAACAGTATATAACAACATTCAAACAAAACAAGATATACTGTATATAGAATATTCAAACAAGAAAAAACATAACAAATAACAAAATAACAGGATAATGGATCATGATGAACACAAGATCCTATTAGCTTTCTTTTAGAAGGCATCTACACTATTTGATGCACAAGTCTCTTCATCCAAGGAATTTAAAAGATGGACAACACTTGGCAGAAAGCAATGCTGAAACTGTCTAGTACGGCATCTGATAGACTGGAACTCGGTGATGTGCAGAGTTCCATTGGACATAACCGCCACAAAGAAAGCTGCTAGTATAAAAGACTGTCAAAAGATGCAAGTGTGAGGTAGCAGCAGACGACCAGACAGGGGCACAATATTTCAAAGCTGGAAGAATAAAGCTTCGGAATCAAGTGGCGCACACGGAAGCATCATTGAAAGTGGCATAGGCCTTTCTCATGATTCCCAATTTCTGCAAAGCAGTAGTCACAAGAGATCTGATGTGACACTCAAAAGTTAATTTGGAATCAAATTTACTGCCCAAAATATCCAGTTCGTCCACATCGTTCAATGCTAAACCATCAACATGGAGAGGTTCATGTTAAGGAAAAGGGCTACGAGATCGTGAGATACACATACATTTAGATTTAGTGATGTTAAGCTTCATGTTCCATGTATGGCACCATATAGAAATGCATCAAAGATCTTCATTGAGGGAATTAGATGCAATGCTGCGAGAGTGAGGGGAGTCAATAGTCGCAAGCAGAGTTACATCATCTGCATAACCATACATAATATTTTTTGTGATGCTAAAGAGGTCAGCAGTGTAAATATTGAAGAACAGAGTTCCAAGAACACTGCCCGAGTGGACAGGATGCCAGTCACTGAAGTTGGCATCAACACAAACCCTGGTTTATGCTGTAGATACCAGTGGTTCAGATCCTCTATTAGACCTTAGGCCTCCACTGAGAAATATAAAGCATATTAATTGAGTGCAGCTTAGTGGCCAAAGCCATACCAAATTATGTTTTCTTTTATTTTTTTGTATCTTGTTCCTCTTCAAATCATATCACACATTGCTTTTATTAAATTTGGTTTTGTTATAAAATATTTCCCTACTCCTTTTTCACAAGCTTCCTAATTATTTAGGTCTAAGTAGGGAAATAATTTAAATTTTCAAAACATTGCTAAAGTCTGTAGTTCCTTTTCAGTAATTTAAAAGAAAGTTAAATTTTTCTAATATTGTATTAAATGAATTTTTGTTACAATCTTTAGTGTTAAATTGTCTGATTTAAATTTCTTTTAATTAGTATAAAATTGAAAATTATTTAATATGATGGAAAATTTGGCTGTTACTAATTTTAGAGATTATATTCGTATAAAAACTGTTCAACCAAATCCTGATTATGGTAAGTTCAAAATATTTTCATTTTTAAAAGCAAATATTTAAATATGGGCTACATAGATGTAACTTCTTATTGCTAGATTCTTTTGCTGTATTTTTAACAATTATCCATTATATAACAAAACACTCAAAATCTTCCCCATTCCACATTAACACACCAAAACCCAAATCCTACCAATTGGAGTTTATCTAAACATGTTAGGAACCAAATACTTAATAGATCACTAATTTAGCCCAAACTCACTGCAGAAATGCTCAGCTGTATTTGGTAACATTGAGAGACTACCATAACCCTAACCATTTGGTAACATTGAGAGACTACCATAACCCTAACCATTTTGTCACTGATACAAGGAGACCCGCCCCACCAGATGACCCGACAATGGAGTAGTTCTAAGGAGGGTCACACATCCTTATATGCCTAAAACCTCCGCGATCACATCATAGCTTCCTCTACCCTTTCAGTATTGAGTTTGTGCACAAGCCCTCAAGCACTTTGCGCAACCATGTCACAAGAGTTAAGAAAAGACTGAAAAAAAGGTTACACTTGTCAGAAATTATACTATTGGGTGCCCGATATTGGAATACCTACATCTGCACAATCACCTGGATGGATTCAGAGGCAGAGAGATATCAGATTGGGATTACCCATTCAGTGTTATGTATCTTTTCTATGATAGATAGGAGATAGTTAAAGTATGAAATTGAACTTAAGGACTACAAATGTCTCTGTAAAAGATAGAAAACCAAGTATCTGGCATTGTTAATTGATTGATTGTATATTTGCTGAGATAGTATGTAAGTATGAACAAGATAGTTGATATGCACATACATGGCTGGCTAGACAAAATGTTTGCTTACAATAGCGATTGTCGTTTTTACACCTGATTGGGTTAATCCATATAGTAGTTTGAAGACATTTTTGGAATGACTCAGGAACATGTACTTAAAGCTAACCTAGAAATGAGTCATTGAGCATTTTCATTTGCATTAGAGAAAGCAAGATAACAAAGATCTAAATTTGTGTGCTCTCCATCTAAAATCGTATTAGGGCTAGGCAGCTTTTTTGATTGGTGGTGAGCACAAGATTCATGGTGGAAAGAGTTATTGAATTAGAGCATTAAATTAGAGGAAATCCATTAGCTGCTCAAGCAGTGTGCCTATTCCTTCCATGCTAGCATCTGTTAAAATACTAATTGGAGTATCAGCTAATGTGGGGAGGGTCAACCCTATACTATTTGCAGCTTGGGACCAATTTAGAGGGTATTTCGTATGTTTATGTGCACTGTTGAGGTTGTTAAGGGGTCCGAGAATATTGGTAGCATTTTTGAAATGCTTATGGTAGAAATTAAACATGTGTAAAAGTAAAAATTCCCTTACAGATTTGTAGCTTGGTGGGCTTGGAAAATTTATTATTGCCTCTATTCTGTCATGATATGGTGAGATGCTTAAGGAATTCAATTCTCTACACCCCAAGTTGGCATAGATAAATAATTATATATACATAACAAGTATACAATAGAACATACTTGATACATTATCACAAACTAAATTTCAAGTAAAGAGGCATTGATGTCTAACCCAGTGGAAGTCATGGCCAAGTTCGGGAGCAGGTACAAAGTCGAAGTGGTAGTGCAGTGAGAAGCAGGGGTAATAGTAGTATGACTGGCAATGGGAGAAACTTTACCGGTAGAAATCGTATGAATAAAGGAAACCAGAATGTAAGCAGAGTGGATGGATGTATGAATCAACAAATGAGGTGTTGGGAGTGTAACAAATTTGGCCATGTGAGAGCAGAATGTCACCTAGTAGCAGGGTCCTGTTTTGGATGTGGTCAATCAGGCCACTTATTAAGGATTGACAGAATGCCCGAATGATCCAAGGCTACCAGTGTGGGAAGATGGGACATTTTGCTTGAACATATGCCGAAGGTGGAAGAGTGAACGCAAATGGGCATGGAGTATGTGGAAACTGTGGATAGATTCGACATTATGCTAGAATGTGTGCTATCCTGAGGAGTGTGTGTGAGAAGTGTGGTCTAGTTGATCACCTGACAAGGTTGTATTAAACTGTAAGGAAACCAGAAAATGCAAGTGGGAGAAACAAGAGAACGAATCCTATGACTACTGGGGAAAATGTGAATCAGGAAAATTGAGTAATGAGAGTGTCCTTTCTGTGGAACCCTCTGGTGTGCGGATATTGAATGTGATGAAAGTGAAAGAAGTGTTCTCGAGACGTGGAGTGTATTGGGGTGAGAGAGAGAATTAAATATATGTGTGTGGTAGTTAAATATGGAGGGCAAGAGATACTTGCATTGATAGATACAGGTTGTCAAGTGAATGTGGTATTTCAAGAAGCATTTGAAGAACAAAAATGTTAATGGAACTTATGAAAGTGAATGTAGTTTGGCTTGATTGGGAAAGAAAGAGGTGCCAATTATTGCTATATTTACAGAGGTATTAGTTGGCAATGTTCAAATGAGAAAGGATGAGTTTCGTGTGGTAGATGGTGCAAATAAGAAGTACAATATGTTAGGGTATGATTTTCTGAAAGACAATGGTATTGTGATAGATCCGGAGCAGGGGATGATAGAATGTATGAGGAAGGGGAGCTTGAGGTGCCAATGGTATGTGAATCACCATGGAAAAGTAAGACTGAATTTGATGAAGGCATAGGATGTGTTTGCTATTGAAAATATACCATTGAAATGGGATGGAGTGTCTAACGTGAAGGTTGGATGGTGTCCAGACATAAGAATATGTGTGGACGATGAGAATATGTTTGTTTGAAATGGTGATAGTGCGAAATATCAAGTATGAAGGGTTGCACATGTTTTTGATGGGGTGATTGATCTGAAGAATCTGATAGTGTGTGTGCAAGTGTTGCCTTGGTTATGAAAGAAAGTTTGAGAGGGATACAGGCTGGGGGTAAGTTGGGTACATTGAGTGCAATAGTGAATGTTGAAAGGGATGGGATGTCTTTATTGTGAATGTGAGCATGTCTTCTGGGAGTGTGTTATCGGAAGATTGGAAGTATGAAGAGTCAGTAGCTAAAGTGAAATAGGGGAAAGAGCTGAATGAATGTTAGAAGCAGAAGATTTACAGGTTGTTGTTAGAGATAACCCCATAAGGGGCGCGGCGATTTGTCATCCTGGCCGCCTTGCTGACGGGACTCAGCACCCCGTCCGACCCCTGCTTAGCCTCTTCTCCTTCCTTCAAAACACTTGTGTTTCCTCGCATTTCATACAACCTCTCCCACAACTTTCTCTGGTCAGCCTCTAATTTCACAGCAACCGTCCCGGATCGGGGCTGAGGGGGGAGGGGACAATGTTCCCTAACCCCTGAGCTCCGTTCTGGAGTGCTTGGTTTTTAACAACCTGCTTCATCCCCACCCATACCTTCCTCATCCCTTTTCCTCTCCTCTTCACAATCTATCTTTTTACGCCGTGTTCAAAGTGGAGCCGCCATGCAGATGAACTGCCAGGCCACCAGGAGAGAGGGGGTGGTCCCAAATGGTGGCGCCTGGCTCTGCCAGCCCTGTAAGCACCTCTTGCAGTGCTGGCAACTGCGAGAGGTGATGGGCTCTTGCGTCCTGTGATACAAATAGGGTCACCATTGCCCTAGATGAAAAACTACCCCCCCCCCTCAACTTCCCCTGTTGCATCAATGGAGCTGCTCGCAGGCAGCTCCACTGAAAAAATGGAGGTCTTCCCTCCTGTGCTTGCACAGGGGACCCTCCATATTTCTTTAACTGGAGAGGAGGCTTACTCCTCTCCTACGCCTACAGGTGTAGGGGACTCCTTCGCTTTCCAAGGGGACTGTCAAGAAAGCCAGCAGGCAGCCCATAGCCAACCGCTTCCAATCGAAGTGGCTCGGTAGGGCAAACCCCCTTAGAGGGGAAAGGGAAGCCAGGCCCCTTCGGTCACTTCCCTCAAAAGACCTGCTGGCAAGAATATTAAACCTTGCCGAGGTCAAGGCCTGTGCCTTCCCACACAAGACTAGTGATGCTGCCAAGGGGACCTCCGATGTCCTGACAGGGAAAGGCACACTGGAGGCCCCTCCTGTGATAGACATGGTCCTTGAGGAAACCCAGCCTCAGACGGTAGGGCCTTCCATGGGGGGGGGGGGGGAATCTGGGCTTGGCGCCAAGCACTGAACCCGAATCCGCCCCTATGCAAGGTGCTCCTCAAACGGCTGGGGTCTCCGAGGCAGTACAAGGAGGGGAGGGATCTCCTCCAACTGGTGCCCCTGTGACCACCATGACCTTCTCCATTTCGGAGAAGGACCTGGCTGAGGCCGGTCCATCTGGCCTAGGGGCTCCTTCTGGAGGAGGTGAGAAGCAGGTTCATTTTCCGCCCTCCTCTCCTAAGAAGAGGAAGAACAGAAAAAAGACTAAGAAGACTCGGGGCTCCTCTCCATCCGCGGGGGCTGCTGGGATGGATGGGTCTGCTGCCACTTTGGCAAGTTACCAAGCCAAGATTGGCACATCCGGCCCCTCTGCACCCCCGGGTGTGGAGCCCCTGACTATGACAAAGACCAAAAGTGCACAGGGCGGAGCCTCGATGACATCAGGGCCCCTGATTCAGAGGTTACCTGGCATTTTCGAGCCCGCTGGCTTCAAACGCTTTCTTGTCATTTGCTCCACTGATGTCACCATGTTGGCCAAGGGCAACATGATCCATCAGAGGAGAGGATTAGCTAGTGTAATTGGTAGAGAGTCGAAGGTGACCCGTTTCTGGGACGGAAGCCTTCTGGCGAATGCGGCGAATCCCGCCGAGGCGGCCTAAGATAAGTGCTCTTCGGACACTTGATGGCACCCCAGTGAGTGTGACGCAGCACTCTACCATGAACTTTGTGAAAGGAGTAGTTTATGCGAGGGAACTCATTGACTACTCCATTGAGGACATCACCCTAGAGCTGGCCGACCATGGAGCAGTCAAGGTCGAACGTGTGATGAGAAAACAGGGAGGGGCATCGAGACCCACCCCTACACTATTCGTCACGTTCGACTGTGACAAGCTCCCTGAGTCGGTGCGTGCCGATTGGTACTGCTACCGCGTGAAGGCATTCGTGCTACTGCCGCGGCGGTGCTATTACTGTCACCGCTTCGGCCATATGAATCGTTCTTGTTGATGTGCAAAGTCGGGGTCACCCGAAGTGTGTGTAAATTGCTCCAAGGCCGCACATGATAAGTCTAAATCGTGTGTGGCCAAGTGTGTCAATTGCGGAGAGCCGCACCCCGCTTCTTCGAAGAAATGTGGTGCATATCTCCTTGAGAAAGAAATCCTGGCTGTTCAGGCCCGGGATCGACTCTTATTCCATGAGGCTAAGGTCTTGGTCATGGCGCGCCCGGCTCTGCCTGGGACGTCATATGCCTCAATAGTTAGAAAGGCACCCTCTGCTCCTGGCCCATCCAGGCCAACGAGCACGGTTGTTTCCGCGCCCATTCGGAGCTCTTCTGCGGGCTCTACCCAACCCGGGCGCTTTCCTGGTAAAGCTGGCGGCACAAAGGTTCATACCCAACCCCGGCTAAAATTAGGGCTTCTCCCTCTTCCCCCAGCATGACCGTTTCCCGTAAGGCTAAACGGCCACGTGCCTCCACCGAGTCGTTAGACTCACAGGAGGCAACACCCCTGAAGTTGGTCGCCAGACAATCTTCCGAGGTTTCTAAAGCGGTCCCCTCAAAGGAGGACAGCAACAAAGGAGCTTTGGCTCCTTTCCCCACGCCTAGTGGTGGAGCGAGTGGCTCGGAGACGGTGGTTCCTCGAAAAGAGGGCCCCCCCCGCCTCTGAAGCCGCAACGCCCACATAAGGTTTCAAGGCAGGCGTGGGGAGGCAAAGACTCGCATGTCTAGCCCAACCTCCTCCAATAAGTCCTCGAAGGCGACACCGCCTTCAGCGCACGGGGTTCTGCTTCCGGGAAGCGTACGGCCATTCCCGTGAGGGTCTTCTGTTCAAGGAGGGTCCCCGCGTCTCCTCCGAGCTAGGCCTGGAGGGCATATTCCTTCAATGGAATTGCCGTGGACTCCGGGCCAGCTGGGAGGAGCTGCGGAGGCTCATCTCGTCCCGTTCCCCGTTAGCTATCTTTTTGCAAGAGACCATGCTAGGCGCGTGCCCCCTGCCCTCCCTCCCGGGCTATAAGGGTCCTACGACCCCACCACCACGGGATGGCCGGGCTGGGGGATGCCCGGTTTACACCCGGCATGATGTCTCCGTTCTTCCTTTCTCTTTAGATACCTCCTTTCAGGCAGTGGCTGTGCAGCTGCACCTGGATAGGAGGTATACTATCATTTCTGCGTACATTCCACCGTCAGCTGACTTCGACGCGGGGGACTTCCGCCGCGTCGTGGCACGGTTGCCGAGGCCCTATCTCTTGCTTGGAGATCTGAACGGCAGGCATCCTCTCTGGGGAGATTACTCCATAAATCCCAGGGGACAAGTCCTTGCCGATCTGATCGAAGAGCTTGAGATGGGTGTCCTTGTAGTAGTTTGGTTGTCTGCCTCCCCTCCCCTATGTCTAATCTCTTTCTTCTTTTGCAGAATGTGTGTGTGTGTGGATCGTGTGATCACCGTCTTTGCTTTGTGTGGGGGGACTCGATGGATCTCTATCGTGCTCCCCCATTCATCTCCTGTTTTCTTTTTAGGAGGATTCTTTCAGCAAATATTGTTAGTTTAATAGTTTGGAAGTCATTAGTTGTGACTGAAGAAGGAAGAACCGCCTGGACGGAGGATAGGTGAGTGAAGATTGTGTGAGAGTGGATATGGTTGAATGAGTTAGGAGTAAAGATGTTTGAGTGTGGCAGTGAATAGGTGACTGAATGTGCCTTCTCTTTTCCAGTTCCGTGGTACCGATTGTCGCCGACATCTGGCTTTCAGAGACGGCTGAAGCCAATCCTGACCCTCGCAAGTGTGCCTACCTTTTGGGGCAATTTTCTAACGTGTGGACCTTGGCCAGCACCTTCCAGTCTCCAGGGAGTGGTTGAAGCAGCATCCAACCGACTGTGACCCAGCAGTTTGTACCAACAAGCGTCCCAGCAACCCAAAATCCTCGGCTTTGCCGAGTCCTGGACCCCTCAGAATCCCGCAGAAAGTGATCCACCTCCCACTTTCTCCAATACGTCTCACTCGATTAGATAGTTAAGGGTGCACCCATCTTTCGCGATATCTTGGTTTTAATATTCGTTGCGTGGCCAAGATCTTATTGTAAGGCCTTTTGTGTAAATATACATGTGTTTGTTGGCCAAGGTATTATTGTGAGGCCAACTATATATATTTTTTTTGTGTGTTTAGAAATTGTAAATATTTTGGTGATTGGTTGAATTTGCATTTTTATTATTTACTGGGGTTGTGGTTGATCGCCATTATTCATTGGTTTTTAATAAATTTAGAAAATACTCTCTCTCCTCAATACACTCTCCTTGAACCACCGAGCGGACCTTGTCAGGGCGGCGGGAACTTTTGGCTGGGGACTCGCGATCCCGCCGCTACATCCTAAACGTGGATGAGTTTATGCATCACTGTCCGAGAACCACTTCATTTTCTTGCCTTGACCTATCTTTATGCTCTTCGGATGCACAGCCTGATTTTGATTGGGAGGTGGTCGATAACCTCCATGGTAGTGATCACTTTCCCATTCAAATATCATTTTCAGGGTAACTGCAGCCTGAGAGCCCACCTCGGTTGTGCTTGGCGCTGGCGCGGTGGCCTGCATTTCATGAAATGACTGAATTCTCTATCTCAGTCGAAGAGTTTAGGTCGGTAGATGAGGCCGTCGAGTTCTTCTCCGGCAACCTCATCGCCGCGGGAATGCACGCCGACCACTCGAATGGTGGTCGGCCGAGTGTGAGACGGCCCTCAAACGATTTTACTGTCGCTGAATTTCGTCGGGCTAGGGTTAGGTTCTGGTATATTTCGAAGCACGCCCTCTGCTCTTCTTGGCGGGCATACGTGTCTTCACTTAACGGGAAGACCCCTTTAGCAGTGGTGTGAAAGGGAGTCAAAAGGATTCGGGGCAACTTCTCGCAGGACCCCCTCCCGTTCTCCAGGAGAATGCGACTGCAATCTCGGACCCCGCGTTCGTGGCGGAATCTTTCGCGACCGCTTTTTCCGCATTCTTTAGCCGGGATGCTGCTCCGCCAGCATTCAATGCACGTCGTGATGTCGCGGAAGGCCGCCGGCTGGACTTTACAACCCCAGGTGCCGTCTCCGAGGCCTTCGTAGACAGCACTACGCCACGGTCTTTTTCGATCTGGAGAAGGCCTATGATACCGCATGGCGATACGGTATCATGGAGACTCTCCATGATCGGGGTGAGGGGGTGCCTCCCAATGTTTATATCTGAATTTTTGCGAGATCGTCGATTCCGCGTACGGGTGGGGGAGCCCTCACTGGCCCAAAGGAGCAGGAAAAGGATCTCCTGCAAGGAAGTGTCATCAGTGTCACACTCTTTGCCCTGAGCATCAACGGCATCACCTCGGTGCTGCCGGAAGATGTTCTCGCTACGCTCTACGTGGACGACCTTTCGATCTTTTTGGGCGCGGCCCAGATGCCAACTCTGGAGCGTTGACTCCAACAGGCATTGAACCGCGTCTCTCGCTATGCCGAAGCGCACAGGTTTCGGTTTTCTTTGGCCAAGACTAAGGTGGTGCACTTCTGCCGCCATCCACGGCTTCACCCCGACCCAGATTTGTTTCTTAATGGGGTGCGGCTGGATGTGGTTGAGTCGCACCGTTTCCTTGGTTTTGTATTTGACCGACGCCTCACCTGGGAGGCTCATATTCGCAGCCTTAGGGTCTTTGGTACCCGCGCCATGGATATTTTCCGTTCCGTGACGTTCAGCGCTTGGGGCGCTGATAGGGCTACTGCCCTACTTTTTTATCGATCCTTTGTTCTTTCGAAGCTCGTCTACGGATGCGAGTTTTATGCATTCGCAGCTGAGCGTTTATACGGAAGGTGGATTCGATCCACCACACCGGCCTTTGCCTTGCGACCGGTGCTTTCCGCATTTCTCCCATTTAGAGCCTGTTGGTCGATGCTTGGAAGATGCCACTCGCTCTGCGCCGTGTGTAGTGCATCACTCGCCTGTACGCGCGATCCCGGCGCCTCCCTCATTCTCCAACAGCTCTCACTGCATCCGCAGCTGATCTAGATGGTGCCTATGCCGCCGAGAGACGCCAGTAATACCCTAAGCCCTTTGGGATTAGAGCCATGAAGCTCCTTTGAGAGCTAGATATAGCTCTCGGGCCGGTGGCGCCCCTGGTTCTGCCCAGGACGCCACCCTGGAGGGTACCACATTTGGCTATTTGTCGCCATGCCTCTGCTCCCAAAGCTTGTACGGCGCCGGGAGTATTGTTTTCGACCTTTTTGGAGCACACCTCGTGTCACGCTGGAACCGTGCCAGTGTATACGGATGGCTCCAAGTCCCAAGAGGTGATCGGCTTCCACGCCGTATCCCCTCTGTTTGAAGTCAGCGGGGCTCTGCCAGGCGCTGCGTCTGTCTTCCCGGCCGAGCTGGTGGCAATACACCACTCGGTACGGGATATTACGCGACGTTCCTGGTTCGGAGACCGGATTATGATCTGTAGCGACTCACAAAGCGCCCCGAGTGTTCTCGGGGCATTGGAATCTCCGCATTCCCTGGTTCGCGATATCCGTGACGCCACGGTTTTGGCGAGCCGGGTGGATGTCGAGATTATCTTCTGCTGGGTTCCTTGACATGTAGGAATTGTGGGTAATGTGCGTGCCCACGAGGGCGCCAAAGAGTCCGCGAGGACTCTGCTACCGGACCAGCGTTTCACTCTTCCTCACACCGACTACATGGCAGGAATACGGGCAGCTATTCGGACTGCTTGGCAAAGAAGATGGGAGACGGTCAAAGGGAACTATTTTGAAGTCAGAAAGAAAGATGCAGAACCTTGTATTGCAGACCATATAACAATGTAGTACAAGAGAAACAGAAATTTGATGCAAATGAGCAAGAGCTTTTTTAAGGTAAGATTCTAATGTTCTTCCATTGTCCCTTTCTCTTACCTTAAAAAACTCCCGTTTCTTGTCTCATTGCTCATTGGATCAAATTTCTCTTTCTCTTGTACTATATTGCTATATAGTCTGCAATACAAGGTTTCTGCATCTTTCTTTCTGTCTTCAAAATGGCTTTGAAAGGCAGAAAATAAATATGGTAAAAGCCCTGTGGTGGTTGTTACTACCCGCAAAACTTGTATTTGCAACTTCTTTGTATGTAGCAAGGATAATGAGCCTTTAAATTGTGAGTGGGTAAAAAGATATGGTATAAAAATCCCTTGGAGGTTCCTAACTTAGGGAGATACTGGGTTTGATAGCGTAACGCTTTGGGTGAAGTAGAGTCACTGTGCCTGGTAGCTTATCGGTAGAGCATCTGACCGGCAATTAGCAGACCACCCATTTTTGAGTCCCAGCCAGGAATTTCAAACATTTTTCCCCTGGCATTATTTCTGTCTTCTCATTAAGGATTGCCTTCATTGTGCCGTCCTTTGCTCTCTGATTATAGGGTTCTTCCACTGCCCCTTTCTCTTGTCTCGTTGCTCATTTGCATCAAGTTTCTCTTTCTCTTGTATATATATATATATATATATATATATATATATATATAGAGAGAGAGAGAGAGAGAGAGAGAGAGTGAGATAAATAAATCATTTTTGCCAATCATGTCCAAGAACTCCCCAAATAATTGAACATGTGTTCATATTCTACCTTTTTAACGACTCTTACTATGAGTTCAAAATTATTTTCCAATTGAGTCTGGAAGTCTAATCATTTCAAAACTAGTATCCGAATAATGCTTCCAATATACTATAGTGTTTGTTCCCATTTATGCCCCTTGTTAATAGTTCTTAAGTGTAAAAACTTATCTCTTTCAAAGGACATGGTTCAAAAGTTTGGGTGATCACATTGACTTTAAACAACGCTTAATTTACCAGTTCAAGTGAACTTGTTTTTAAACATGTCTAATCATTCCACATGCTGTAAAAGTGTCTTGAACCATAGTCTTTTAAGGTGCCTTTCAATAAAATTTTAGATTACTGCAGTCCATTTAACTAACTAGATAGGTAGAATGAAACCATGCAATATTTAATACATTCCATAAGAATTTTGACACATGTGGTGCACAAATGTATTTAATTATAATTTACTCTTATTTTTTGGTGAAATTTTGCACTTAGTATTGACATCAAGCGCAGGTTAGATGAGTATATGGGGAAGGTAGGGTATCATGATTTTTAAGTTGTATTGGAATAAATTACATATTGTAATATCAATTTGTATATATATTATATTATTGATATGTGCATTGTAGTGTAGCTGCATGATTAGGGTATCATGATTTTTAAGTTGTATTGGAATAAATTACATATTGTAATATCAATTTGTATATATATTATATTATTGATATGTGCATTGTAGTGTAGCTGCATGATTTAGTTTTTAACAAGCGATGGTATGATGGTGATGCCTTTTTAAGCAGTGTTTTGGATGCAGTTCATATTGACTCAGATGACCTTTGATAGGCCCTTGTGGCTTTTGTCATCCATTGAATTATGTTATGTTAAGGGTGATGTTCATAATGTTTGGTACAGGAATAATTTATGCCTAGCCTTTTGTGACCAATTTCAGTCAGTGTTAGGTACTCTTGGCAAAGGGGTAAATAGTGTAGCTAGGGTAATAATGCCCCTGCTGCAATTGAAATTCGGAGGAGGTGTATCCCCTCCCAATCCCAGGGCCCTCAAAGAAATTTTTTTTCTCTCTCTCTCTCAGGTTATTGTTTGAATTTCTTTTAAATCTACCTTTTTCATTCTTCTTACATCTGCTATCCCTATAATGGGGTGGATGGTATATCCTGGGTAATGCCAGTGCTACAAATGAAACCTGGAAGACTAGCATGTATGTCATCCTGCAGCACTGCAACTGTATATTTGTATCTTTGACATATTCACTTCTTCACTTCTATCATCACTTTCTTTGCAGATCTCTCTCTTTCCTTAATAACTTTCTCTGTGATACTTTCTCAGTGCTATCTTGCTTTAAATTCAAAGAAAACCCCCCAAATATTTTAGGTAAACCTGAAATGCCATTTTATTTATTTTTTTTACTCCTTTTCTAGCAAATGCAATTATCTGGTTAAGAAAACAAGCGGAAGAATTAGGTGCAACTTTTGATGTTCTGGAATGTGTTCCTGGAAAACCAATTGCTGTTATCACCGTAGAAGGGAAGGAGCCTCAGTTACCTTCAATTCTCCTAAATTCTCACATTGATGTGGTTCCAGTCTACCCGGTAATGATTTGATAAGGTTCTTGATAATCCTCTCTATTCATCACTTTGCATTTAATTTATTTTTTGTATTGTATTTAAGTATTTTTGTATGAATTTTTCCTATAACTAAAAAAATATATACTTTTTTATATTCCTGTCATTTTTGTCGTCCCCTTTTAATGGTCTTGTTATTTCTTTCTCTAGTTATGTAAACATACCTGAATTTACTGTGCCAACTGATCTGGTTTTTTTGGAGCAGGAGGGTGGTTGAAGAGAGTTTGTTTTGTGCACTCTCTCAGTCCCTATCATAGCAAGTATTTTCTTTTGGTTATTTAGGCTCTCTACTTTTCATTCATTTTTATATTTTTTATTGCTTCACTTCCTTTAGTAAACTCTTCAAAATCTTTCTGACCAAAAGGCATCCATTGTTTTTGCTTATTTTTTTTTTACAAATGTTCATGGAAATTTATAAATGCCTGTTGAAAATGAAGGCTCCTTGCTGCCATAAGCCCTGTTGAAACTATGAGGTCAGTTCACATGAGCGAGGACCGTGAGAACAGTCAGAATATCAAACTGCTTTCTGCAAATAAGCGAGGGATTGGAATCTGAAACACACGATTCTGTTGTCTCCCAGGGCATTATCAAGAACCTCCACAGGAGTACTTCCCATCCCTCAAGCGCTGTGCTGGTTCGTGGAGAGATTTCCCCGCACCCACCCTTGGTGGAGGCAGTAACGGTTCTGGCTGGTCCCTATATATTGTTGGTCCCAATTGAGCATTGACAGTATAGGCCTGCCTTTTACAATGAAACACATCATTCTCGATTGTGCTTTAGTTCTCTACAAGCTGAAGGCTAGAATTACTCTGAAGGATCTGGGCCCCAGTCAATAAATACTCCCTCCATTTAGTGTTACTACTAGAGGTTAAACTTCCCGTGTTAAAATCCCTCAAATAACCATCTGATTCCCTGTTTCATCTCTTAAAGCTTCAAACCCAAGCCAAGCTGAGACAAATCATCTTTGGCTACCTTTCCAGTCATCCCTGTATGGGTATGTACAGAGGCTTGTATCACCTCTCGACCCCCCTCGTAGAGCTCGCACCGAGTAGCTCTGTTAGTTTGGTTCTTGTATACATTGAGTATCCATTGCCATTATTCTATTTAATCTATTTATTGTGTATAACTGTATAAATATTAAAGTATATTTTGTTCCTACTTTTTCATAAGCCTCATAACCCACAGCCTTCATTAGTTTAATATCAGCCAACTGCACTCAAATATTTGTATTTAAATCCTTTGCACTCATCCAGGGAAGTTGGATCCCAACCTCTTCCCCCATCTCTGTCGTGACCAGAGTTGAGTCAAGGTACCCGTTTGACCTTGAGTGTCCAAGAATATTGGCTAGAAGTGACGTATATGTCAGGGATTATTCTACGACAATATATATATCTATATTAACTGGTGTCAGGTGTGGGGTCTTTAAAAGGTTCCTTTTAAGGTCTTTTAAAGGTTTTCAGGCTGAAGGCTTGGCTATTGATAAGGTAAGCAGAAATATTCTTGCAAACTATTTTTCCCATTTGTTGTGTGTACCCTCCTTTATACATACAGTGTGTAAGTTTTGAGACTGCTTCTCATTTATTTCCCCCAGCAGAATTTTACCCTTTTATATCAAGAAAGGTTTGGTCTAGTTTTGTGCTCAGTGTTGTGAGCAAAGTTAAAGGCTCTTGCATTAATTCAGGTATTTCCGAGTGCTAGACAGAAATTAATAATTGCACCATGTGTATACCTAGTCAATTCGGGTCAACAATCCTGTTACATTTAAAAAAAGAAGTTTAGTTTGAATTCACGACCATCATGTCTTCATTCAACCAATTAAAATTACAAGGTAAATCTCTTGGTTTATCCGGAAAGGACCTTCTGTCCTATATATAAGAAGAAGAGAGCCATGAGAGCGGAAAGAAGATACATCTAGAAGAATGAGAGAGAGTGGAAAGAAACAAAAGAGGAGAAAGAGAGTGCATCCGACAACATGAAGTGGAAATGAATAGAGCGAGGATCGAAAGGATCTCCATCAACTCAGGATGGATGTCCCACAAACTGCGTTATTGAAGCTCCCCATTTACAAGGAAGGAGAAGATTTCGGGTCCTATTTAACACCTTTTGAAAAGATCTTCGAGCTAAACAACTGGGACATTGAAGTGGATGGTGTCGCTAAACTCCTGCCATTATGTTCTAAGCTCTGAGATATTTTCATATCCCTTCCGCCGGAAGCAACAATAGATTATTCGCCTTTGAAATCGGAACTTTTTAGCATGTATAACATGATGTCCAATTTCTACTGCATTAAATTTCATCACGCCTGTATAGAGCCCAACCAAACTTTTCAACAGTTTGGGTATACGCTTCAGAGACTTTTGAACTTCTGGCTCGATTTTTCAAAAGTTCCCCACGAGTATGAAGCATTAGTCGACTTCATTCTGAAGGACCAGCTTGTGGTCCTTGATGATGATGCTTTTGACGACTTTTGATGATGATGCTTTTTGTTTTTGACACATTCCTGCGTATGGTTCTAATTGTATATTGTAGATGCATGATCTGACACAATCCCATGGATTGTTTAAATTTTATATTGTAGATGCATCATCTGACAATCCTATGGATGCATTTTGTGGGTGGGTTTTGACAGATGCGGATGACCTTTGATAGGCCCTTGTGGCTTTTGTCATCCATGAAATTATGTTATGGCTTCAGAGATTTGATCTTTTGTGAAGGACCGGAGGTGTTCCACCTTCAAGGAATGCATCAAAGAAGCCAATGTATTTGCTGTGAGCCACTATTGGTACCCTAAGGAAGGAAGAAAGTCTGATCCATCATCCCCCAAAGGTAAAAGTGGCAAACACAAATTTACACCCCGTGACCCTAGTAAGTTTGTCAAAATAACTGGCCCCTCCAAGCCCAGTAATTTTTCTTCATCTGAAACCTGTGATGGTCAAGCCATCCTCATCGAATCCCCCTACATCATACCTTCCCAGGAGGCCCATTGTGTGTTTCTCCTGTGGTATTGAAGTTCATTTGAGAACCAACTGCCCTCAGAACTCACAATTCCACCCTAGTTTTCTCAATCAAGTGCTTCCCCTGCGCCACCACCGTCGCAAGTTGAACCACCTCCCTCTCTCTCTGCTCTTCCTACTGCTGGCCATCGGGTGAACTTCTTGTTTGAGAAGAACTCCCCAGGTAGCTTGAAGTTTGAGACCAGATCAGTAAATGGATGCCGGGTCTCCACCCTTGTTCGGAATACAGGGTGTACATGTATTGTGGTGTTGGATGAGCTTCTCCTCTGAACCATGATAAGTTTGCCATAGTACATGACTACCTTGGGCATGCAAATCGATTCCCCATCATGAAATGCTTTATTGAATGTCTGTATTATACCGGCTGGGCTGAAGTAGTAGCACCCCCAATGAAGCTCTGCGCTGTTCTGGTAGAACAGTGCCCACAGGTTACTTCATCCCCTGTGGTTCAACCCAACCTCACGAGATCCCAGGCAAAAAAGGAAGCAGAGGCACCTGCTCCCCTTGAATTCCCCTGCGACGACTTTGAGTTCAGCGGCATTCTGAACAATGAATTCACTAAAGAGCAAAAGGACTGCGATTCATTCTGCCCCCTTTGGACCAATGCTCATAATAAGATTCAGGAGTCCACCCGCAGTAATAAAGTCGTTTCCTACTTCGTGAAGAACGACCTGTACTGCACCTGCTTGGAAACCAATAGTTCCGAGGCCCAGGTACTATGCATCCCCCGTTTGCAGGCACCCCTCATATTAAAGACGGCCCATGATAGTCTTTTCTCTAGCTATTTCACCCATGTTTTTATTGGCCCGGTGTGTTAGATGACACCCTTAATTATTGCCGTTCCTGTGATGTCTGTCAAAGGACCGCTGAAAAAGGATGCGTCAGACCTGCTCCGCTGTGTGGCAATCAACCGGATTGGCTCCATTCACCTCCTAGATCCGCTAAATGTGGTGCAAGTGGCTTGCATTGAACAGGACAAGGAGTACCCCTTGCCCACCATGCCCAGTGGTAGTGAACCCCCGTCATTTGACTTAGACATGAATACCCAGCAGCAGTTACTGAGTCACTTTGGAGATGTGATTTCCGAGATTCCTGGCTGTGCCACTCGGCTCGAGCATGATATTATTATTATTCTAAGCCATACCCCCTGCCATCCATTTAAGAGTCTTCAATGCAGAAGTTACTAAATTGTTAAATTCAAAGATAATAGAACCCTCTCAATCTAATTACTGCTCCCTCCCCCACTGTGTTTGTAAAGAAGTCAGACGGGTCATATAAGTTATGCGTTGATTTTCAGAAACTTAATTCGGTGATCTTGTTCAATGCTGAGCCTATGCCCTTGATTGACCAAAACCTCCTCTTTGAAGAAGCCAATTACATTACCGAATTGGACCTATGTAAGGCTTATTATCAAATTCCCCTTAAAGAAGGTGTAAAGAGATACACAGCTTTCTCCACAGACAAAGGTTTAATGCAGTTCTGCTGTCTCACTTTCAACTTGGTGACCGCTTGTAGTAATTATAATCGTACGCTGCGAAGAATATTAGATGGGTTGACAAATGTTACTTTTTATTTCAATATCATTTACGTTGAAACTCGCCAGTGGGACCATCATGTGATAGCCCTCCAGGCCCTGCTGCGTCACCTGCACAAGCACGGACTCACAATCGGTCTGAGCAAGTGCCATTTTGCTTATAGTACGATTGACTACCTTGGTTTTCACATTGGGAACAACCAATTAGCCCCCAGAGGGACAAAATCCGCTATATTGTAGAAATGCCCCGTCCATCCAATAAGAAGCAGCTGAGATCCTTCATGGGATCTGCTTCTTTCTACTGCCACTTCGTCCCCCATTTCGCTTCTCTCTCGGCCCCCTTTGTGTGACTGAAAAGGAAGTCCCAAGAACACCTTGTCTGGTCCCCATTAGCTCTCTCCCCTCACACCGACTACATGGCAGGACTACGGGCAGCTCTTCGGACTGCTTGGCAAAGAAGATGGGAGACGGTCGAAGGGAACTTAAAGTTGCGTGCCATTGCGCCGCGACTGTTCCCATGGACCTATCCCCCAATGCCGCGGCGGCTTCAGGTTGCTTTCTGTCGTCTCCGAATCGGACACACTCGTGTGACGCATCGCTATCTGATGGAGCGCTCGCCTGCGCCCTATTGCAACGACTGCGTCGTCCCCCAGACTGTTCGGCACATTCTTGTCGAATGTCCCAGTCTGGGTGATCTTCGCGCACGACACCTGTCCCGGTACCGGGATGGGCGGGGTCGCTACCGCCTGTCCCTTGTTCTCGGGATGAGTGCGTGTACTTTGACTGGTGGACTTATTGACTTTTTGGGGGAGGCCGGCCTTCTCCCTTTTATTTAACGCGATTTAATTGTTGTTGTTTTTGTAATTGTTTTGTTATTGCTTTGTTATTGTTATTGTTATTCCTTTTTATTGTTTTCTGTTTAATTTTTTAAAGTAGCCTAAATTAGGCTGTTTGTTTACGGCAACTTATGCCTTAGTCGGCAGTCGCCAGATAGCCCCTTAATTAAAAAAAAAAAAAAAAATTAGCTCTCTCCCACTTTGAACAACCCTAAGAAGAGGTTTGGTATCAGAACCGATGCCAGCAATGAAGGGTTAGGTTGCATTTTACTACAGTATAGCGATAGTTACCCCATTGCCTATGTTAGCCTTAAGCTTCTCCCATGCAAGGAAAATTTGGCCATCATTGAAAAGGAGGCTTTAGCTATTATATGGGCCATACAGAAGTTTAGAATGTATTTATTAGGTAAAGAGTTCCTTGTAGAGATGGATCACAAGCCTATTGCATATTTGTTAAATGTAAAAAGTAACAATGGTTGCCTTATACAGAAGTTTAGAATATTTATTAGGTAAAGAGTTCCTTGTAGAGATGGATCACAAGCCCATTGCATATTTGTGAAATGTAAAAAGTAACAATGGTCGCCTTATGCGCTAGAGTTTATACTTCCAGGAGTATCAATTTAAATTCAATTATATAAAAGGATCTGAGAATTGTGTTGCGGATAGCTTAAGTAGAACCACTTAGATCCTACCCAAATTAATCTAGGATAAATTTTATGCTTGTAACTGTTATATTTAATTTTGTTCCTCTTGTTTAAAATGTATATATTCGGACAATAAGTCTCTGTTCACAAATCAAGAACGATTCGGTAAACCCTTGTATTGTTCAGATCAATTAATTCCCTGTATTTTATATTTCCCTTTGGTATTTTTTGTATTTTTGTTTCCCCTTTTGTGTGTATTATTCTTTTTTGTGAACTAATGTTAGTAGTTCTTATAGCCCATGTGTTCTTTTTGAATTCATTTATTCGTTGTGTTCCTGCATACTCTTTGTACATAAATATGTCCGAGCTACCAACACGCGACTTGTTCAAGGTCAGGTATCACCCAATTGTCCCCCTCCCCATTGAGGTTGGGAAAATTTGAGACTTTTAATACCCATCCAGCAGTTGTCAGATGTTACTTTTTTTAAGTAAAATCTTGGGAATTGAGGAGAGGTTGAGATTTAAGGTTCATTGCCGCCATAAGCCCCATTGAAACCACAAGGTCAGTCCACGTGAGCGAGGACCGTGAGAACAGTCAGAATATCAAACTGCTTTCCGCGATAAGCGAAGGATTGGAATCTCAAATGTGCGCAACACATCATTCTCGATCACTCTCCAGTTCTCTACGAGCCAAATAATCTGAGCCCTAGTCAATTGGCTCATCCTTGGTTTTGGTACATTTCATTCGGCACGAATACTCCCTCCAGTTAGTGTTACTACTAGAGGTTAAAATTCATTGAATAATGAATCATCTGTGGCTACCTTTCCAGTCATCCTTGTGCTCATATATACAGAGGTTCATAGAGCTCTCACTGAGTAGCTCTGTTAGTTCGGTTCTTGATTACATTGAGTATCCATTGCCATTTTTCTATTTAATCTATTTACCCCATAAGGGGCACGGTGATTTGCTATCCTGGCCGCCGTGCTGATGGGACTCAGTAGCCCATCCGACCCCAGCTTAGCCTCTTCTCCTTCCTTCAAAACACTTGTTTCCTTGGTTTTCATACAACCTCTCCCACAACTTTCTCTGGTCAGCCTCTAATTTCACAGGGTAGATGCTGACCTTCTTCTCAGCCAACTGTCCTGGATTGGAGCTGAGGGGGGAGGGGACAATGTTCCCTAACCTCTGAGCTCTGGTCTGGGGTGGCTGGTTTTTAACAACCTGCTTCATCCCCACCCATACCTTCCTCACATCCCTTTTCCTCTCCTCTTCACATTCTATCAATTTTATGCCGTGTTCAAGGTGGAGCTGCCATGCCTATGGACTGCCAGGCCACCAGGCAGGAGGGGTGGTCCCAAATGGTGGCGGCAGGCCTGTAAGCACCTCTTGCAGTGCGGGCAACTGTGAGAGGTGATGAGCTATTGCTTCCCATATGAAAAAGAGGGTCACCATGCCCATGTATACAAATAAAAAAAAAACAACCCAAATCTCTTCCCCTCCTGTGCTTGCGCAGGGGACCCTCCATATTTCTTTAACCGAAGAGGAGGCTTACTCCTCTCGTACGCCTACGGGTGAAGGGGACTGCCCCTCACCCCCTTCTCTGGAGGTGCTTTCGGGCACCTCCCTATTTCCAGCAGCAGTCCCTCCTTTTCTTTCGAAGGGGACTGCCAAGAAAGCCAGCAGGCAGCCCATAGCGAACCGCTGTAGCGGGCCGAAAATCTAGACTAACCCACATTCCAACCTTATCCTAGGATTTATGGACCTTGATAACCCCGAGGAAGAATTGATACAATTTGATAGACAGTCCTTTACTTTACAAAAGAATAGTTATATTTACAGCTTATATTTACAAAAAAAATGATAAACACCAGTGCACATTCAAATAAATATTTTATACAATTTTAATTTTCCCAACCGAAAACAAAATAAAGTATGACGGGTGCAGAGAACAAATGTCAACAACCCAACCAATGTAGACACAACAAAAGGAGCACCTGAACAAGAAGGGGCACTGGGGGGTGAGGGGGGTGGTAGTAGCAGTCTTGTCAACAAGAAGGGGCACAGGCTCGTCAGCCAATGCAGATAGGCAGTGCATGTACCGCCCTCTGTTCCAGGGCTGGGCTGGGCTGGGCTGGGCTGGACGGAGCACTCGCCTCGAGGATTCTTCTTACAGTGCGTAAAAGCTTCCACTCTGTAGAAGAGATGATATCTCCCATTTACAATTTATTTACCATAAAGGGAAGGAAACCCAACAAGTGGGCACTCGACCTGAGGAAATTCTGTTAACTTCTTACCTCTAAGTGAACATCCACGTGCACACGACAAATTCCTATTTCTAACTTTTATAATTCTAGATATTTACTGTTATGCTTTATAACTGATTTAACAAAATATATCTATCGTTAAATTATGGCAAAGTAATATCTCTGAAAAGAGAATACAATTGGTTAACATTATTCCTAAAAAAAATCAGAAGGAAAATTATACCCACACACTCACACAGGGGTAGGGAAAGATATATGTAAAAGGGGGTGGGAAAATGGCCCTACAGACACACACACACACACCGCTCCCCTACACCCCTCCTTCCATAAGCCATTCAACCACAGTCACATGCAATACCTTTTCAATCACTCTTCATGGTACCACTTGTGCTCAATCGCACCCTTCTGCACCCATTCACACTCTTCTACCGGTCCCTGGCTACGCGTAGCAATTTGTCAGGGTTGTTCGTCAGTTTTCCTGTCAGTCTCATCGTCACTATTGATCATCTCATCAACCATACTCTTAGCCCTCATTACCAGTTCTCCCATCTCACAACAGAATTCTTTCATACTCTTCCGTTTAGAACCTTCACTCTTCATACCCCCATTCATTAGCTCCTCACTCACAGCTCTCATCCAACTCAAAGTACATTCTTGCGAAACAGACAGGTCACTCACATTCCCTGTATTCTCAACAGGCATACCAGAAACCCCTTTGACTGGTTCCCACCAGAAACCTGAAAAATCGGCCACTTCATCATTCACTACATCAAACTCACCCCTACTATTACCATTCATAAAACCCGAAAAATTAGCCACACTAGGTTCATTCTGCCCAAACACACTATCATTCATACTGTTCCCAAAACCAGAAAAATCAGGCACAGGCAGCTCACTCACCTGTTTACGCAAAAACTCAATCTCCCTTTCCAGATCCTCCATACCAGAAAGACTCTGCTCGGACTTACTTTCATTCGTACTTGCATTCTTCCTTTCACTCTTCTTTGTATGCTTTCTACTCCTCGAGACTAAGACTAGCTCTTTCCCAGACAGATCCATACTACCACATTCAATCTCATCATCATGCACTTTACCTCTCTCTCTACACAGTCCATACACCGGATGGCTCACTAGGTAGTCAGGAGGTTCTCTCCATCTCCTTAACTGACTCTGATGAGCCCGCACTCTCTCAGTCATACCGTCATTCAAACTCTCCAAAATATACGTCACCCCATTTTCCCAAACTCTCACAACTCTATAAGGTCCATCAAACTTCTCACTCATCTTTAACACATTCAACCTACCCTTCACTTCTTTCACCTTCAATACTTTTGCACCTAATTCAAATGAACGGAACCTTTCATGTGCCTCACACCATACCCTCTGCTCACTTTCACTCAAACAAAACCTATCTTTCACTCGCCTTTCAAAATTCATCACAAACTGACATGGGGACATTCCAGTTGCACTATGCACAGTTGAATTATACGCCCACAACATTCTTCCCAGACATACATTCCAGTCATTCACTGTCGCACTCATCATTCTCAACATCTCACACAAGGTTCTTATAGTACGTTCAGCCAATCCATTTGAAGACGGTACATACAGAGTTGTTCTCACATGCTCTACACCATTCTCTCTCAACATTTGCTCAAACACTTCTCCTACAAATTCAGTCCCATTATCACTGACATCTTCTAGGCTTCCATACACACATAGGAAAAAACAACTGCTCAACCACACGCGCAACAGTCACACTCCTTTTATCTCTCACAGGCGCTGCATACACAAACTTACTTTTATGATCAACCATAACAACCATACCAACATTCCCAGCACTCGTACGTGGCAAAGACACACAATCAATCACTACCAATTCAAACGGTTCTTTCGCATCAACTTTCAACATCGGTGGTTTCACTTGCACACCTTGCACCTTTCGCTTCTGACACCTTTCACACATAGTTGCAACATCATTCACAACAGTTCTCAGAAACGGATGGAACACATGCTCCTTCATACACTCCCACAGCTTAAACTTACCCATATGCCCATAATTATCATGCACAACCTTCACCAGACCAATCATACCAACTAAGGACATCACAGGTACATACATATCATCACCACCCTTCACATGCCTCACAAAATATACAACATCCATACAAACAACAAAATCCTTAGCATACCTTTTTTTAAAATCACTTAAACACTCTGGCCATTCATTCAAATCAACACGCATCATTACACACCTCTTCAACTCACTAACAAAAGGACACATCTCTTGCATCTCTAGAATATCATCACAAAAATCTTATTCTCATCATCCATGACCAACTCAATCATGCCACAAAATTCGACAACATTCTTCGCACACTCATTCAACTTCATCACCTCACATTCACCTTTCATAAGACAATCCTTATCAGCATCCAAAGACAAATCATTCAATCTCATAAAGTCTACACCAAGCAAGAAACAACACGGCATTTGCTCATCTTTCAGAATCACAAAGTCATGCTTCACATTCACACCATTACCCAAACTCACTTTCAGACTAACCTGTTCCCATGCCACTATCATGCCATTCCCTAATCACTTATCCGTAACTTCACAGGTTTATGCTTGCAACATCTAAACTCAACATACTTACTCAGAATCCTCTCATTCACTAAAGACACTTGCGCTCCAGTATCAATCAAACCACAGAACAACGTTTAACTAACTTTCACTCTTGCTTCCATCATATCAAGTCCACCATGTTCGCAATACACAGAAGGAACAAGCACACCAACATCACTGATATCCACAGTGTCATCAACTCCCATATCATCACTCACCACACACTCATCTTCATCCAGACAATCATTCTTCTCTCATATATGAACACTTTTCAATCACCCAATTGTAGTGCACACCGCTCAAACATTGCAGATGTACCACATCAGGATTCAAACCCTTCATCTTCTCATCCTTGTACACAATCGGCCTCTCACCACCAAAGTGCACATAAACAATCACTCCATACAAACGACTCACTACAATCAACACTTCCTGAAATGGCGGGACCCCTTGCATACACATCGCTCTCAATTCTTTCATGAAGTGAACATCCACGTGCACACAACAAATTCCCGTTTATAACTTTTATAATTTTAGATATTTACTTTTATGCTTTATAACTGAGTTAACAAAATATATCGTTAAATTAGGTCAAAGTAATATCTCTGAAAAGAGAATACAATTGGTTAACATTATTCCTAAAAAAAAATTGGAAGAAAAATTATACCCACACACTCACACAGGGGTAGGGAAAGATATATGTAAAAGGGGGTGGGAGAATGGCCCTACAGACACACACACAGTCCACTCCCCCACACCTCAACCCATCAAAGCGGCTAGGTAGGGCAAACCCCCCTTAGGGGGGAGAGGGAAGCCAAGCCCCTTCGGTCGCTTCCCTCAAAAGACCGGGATCAAGGCCTGTGCCTCCCCACACAAGACGGATGACGCTTCCAAGGGGATCGGGGATGGCCAACTGGAGGCCCCTCCTGTGATAGACATGGTCCTTGAGGAAACCCAGCCTCAGATGGTAGGGCCTTCCATGGGGGGGGAATCCGGGCTCGGTGCCAAGCACCGAACCCGAATCCGCCCCTATGCAAGGTCTTCCTCAAACGGCTGAGGGCTCCAAGGCAGTACAAGAAGGGGAGGGATCTTCTCCAACCGGTGCCCCTGCGACGACCAGGACCTGGCAGAGGCCGGTCCATCTGGCATAGGGGCTCCTATTGGTGGAGGTGAGAAGCGGGTTCATTTCCCGCCCTCCTCTCCAAAAAAGAAAAGACTAAGAAGACTCGGGTCCCCTCTCCATCCGCGGGGGCTGCGAGGACTGATGGGTCTGCTGCCACTTTGGCAAGCGACCAAGCCAAGATCGGCACATCCGGCCCCTCTGCCTCCCCAGGTGCGGAGCCCCTGACTACGACAAAGATCAAAAGTGCACGGGGGGGAGCCTCGATGACATCGAGGCCCCTCATTCTGAGGTTACCTGGCGTTTTCGAGCCCGCTGGCTTCAAACGCTTCCTCGTTATTCGCTCCACTGATGGCACCATGTTGGCCAAGGGCAACATGATCCATCAGAGGAGAGCATTAGCTAGTGCAATTGGTAGAGAGCCGAAGGTGACCCGTTTCTCGGACGGGAGCCTTCTGGCGAATGCGGCGAATCCCGCCGAGGCGGCCAAGATAAGTGCTCTTCAGACATTTCATGGCACCCCGGTGGCTGTCACGCCGCACTCTACCATGAATTTTGTGAAAGGAGTAGTTTATGCGAGGGAACTCGTTGACTTCTCCATTGAGGACATCACCTTAGAGGTGGCTGACCATGGGGCGGTCAAGGTCGACATGTGATGAGAAAACAGGGAGGGGCCTTGAGACCCACCCCTAGACTCTTTGTCACGTTCGACTGTGACAAGCTCCCTGAGTCGGTGCGTGCCGGTTGGTGACGCTACCACGTGAAAGCATTCGTGCCACTGCCGCGGCGGTGCTATTACTGTCACCGCTTCGGCCATACGAATCGTTCTTGTAGACGTTCAAAGTCGGGGTCACCCGACGTTTGTGTAAATTGCTCCAAGGCCGCACACGATAAGTCTAAATCGTGTGTGGCCAAGTGTGTCAATTGCGGAGAGCCGCACCCCGCTTCTTCTAAGCAATGTGGTGCATATCTCCTTGAGAAAGAAATCCTGGCCGTTCAGGCCCAGGATCGACTCTCTTTCCGCGAGGCTAAGGACTTGGTCCTGGCGTGCCCGGCTCTGCCTGGGACGTCATATGCCTCAATAGTTAGAAAGGCACCCTCGGCTCCTGGCCCATCCAGGCCAACGAGCACGGTTGTTTCCGCGCTTCTGCAGCCTGTACTCAACCCGGGCCCTCCCCTGGTAAAGCTGGCGGCAAAAAGGGTTCACACTCAGCACCGGCTAAACCAGCTTTAGGAACCCCGGTGACCGTTTCCCGTAAGGCGAAACGGCCACGCGCCTCCACCGAGTCGTTAGACTCCCAGGAGGCAACACCCCTGAAGTTTGTCGCTAGGCCATCTTCCGGGGTTCCTAAAGCTGTTCCCCGAAAGGAGGACAGCAACAAAGGAGCTTCGGCTCCTTCTCCCACACCTAGTGATGGAGCGAGTGGCTCGGAGACGGTGGTTCCTCGAAAAGAGGGCCCCCCCGCCTCCGAAGCTGCAACGCCCGACTAAGGTTTCGAGGCAGGCGGGGGGAGGAAAAGACTCGCATGTCTAGCCCAACCTCCCCCAATAAGTCCTCGAAGGCGACACCGCCTTCAGCGCCCGGGGTTCTGCCTCCGGGAAGCGTACGGCCATTCCCGTGAAGGTCTTCTGTTCGTGGAGGGTCCCCGCGTCTCCTCCGAGCTAGACCTGGAGGGCATATTCCTTCAATGGAATTGCCGTGGACTCCGGGCCAACTGGGAGGAGCTGCGGAGGCTCGTCTCGGTCCCGTTCCCCGTTATCTATCTTTTGGCCGGGCTGGGGGATGCGCGGTTTACACCCGGCATGATGTCTACGTTCTTCCTTTCTCTTTAGATACCTCCTTTCAGGCAGTGGCTGTCCAGCTTCACCTTGATAGGAGGTATACTATCATTTGTGCGTACATTCCACCGTCAGCTCACTTCGACGCCTGGAACTTCCGCCGCGTCGTGGCACGGTTGCCGAGGCCCTTTCTCTTGCTTGGAAATCTGAACGGCAGGCATCCTCTCTGGAGAGATTACTCCATAAATCCCAGGGGACAAGTGCTTGCCGATGTGATCGAAGAGCTTGAGATGGGTGTCCTAAACGTGGATGAGTTTATGCATCACTGTCCGAGAACCACTTCATTTTCTTGCCTTGACCTATCTTTATGCTCTTCGGATGCACAGCCTGATTTTGATTGGGGGGTGGTCGATGACCTCTATGGTAGTGATCACTTTCCCATTCAAATATCATTTTCAGGGCAACTGCCGCCTGAGAGACCACCTCGGTGGTGCTTGGCGCGGGCGCGGTGGCCTGCATTTCATGAAATGACTGAATTCTCTATCTCAGTCGAGGAGTTTAGGTCGGTAGATGAGGCCGTTGAGTTCTTCTCCGGCAACCTCATCGCCGTGGGCCTGACTACTATTCCTAGGACGTCTGGCCGTTTTGCACGCCGACCACTCCCATGGTGGTCGGCCGAGTGTGAGACGGCCCTCAAACAGAAGCGTTATGCCTACATGCGCTATAAGCGCCGCCCGAACGATTTCACTGTCGCTGAATTTCGTTGGGCTAGGGCTAGGTTCCGGTATATTTCGAAGCACGCCCGCCGCTCTTCTTGGCGGGCATACGTGTCTTCACTTAACGGGAAGACCCCTTTAGCTGAGGTGTGGAAGCGAGTCAAAAGGATTCAGGGCAATTTTTTGCAGGACCCCCCCTCCCGTTCTCCAGGAGAATGGGACCGCAATCTCGGACCCCGCGTCCGTGGCGGAATCCTTAGCGACCGCTTTTTCCGCATTCTCTAGCCGTGATGCTGCTCTGCCAGCATTCAATGCACGTGCTGATGTCGCGGAAGGCCGCCGGCTGGACTTTACCTCCAGAGGCGGAGAAAGAACCCTTCAACGACAAGTTTACTGTGAGTGAGTTGCGTTCCGCTCTCGCTTCGTGCGCGGACACCGCCCATGGTCCGGACGATGTCCCGTACGCCATGCTTCGACACCTGGGTGAGCGAGGCATGGCCTTTCTGTTAGATTTTTTCAACAGGATCTGGGTGGAAGGTCTTCTCCCAGACTCCTGGCGAATCGCTACTGTGCTCGCCTTTCGCAAGCCGGGGAGAGATCACTCTACTCCCACCGGTTTCCGCCCAATCTCTCTAACCTCTTGCTTGTGTAAGTTGATGGAGAAATTGGTAAATGTTAGATTAGCCCATTTCCTGGACAGCGAAGGCCATCTGTCTTCTGCACAGTGCGGCTTCCGTAAGTTCCACTCCACGTCGGATGCTCTGCTCTGACTGGAAAATGCCGTCTGCGAGGCTTTCCTTCATAGACAGCACTACGCCACGGTGTTTTTTTGATCTGGAGAAGCCTATGATACTGCATGGCGATACGGTATCATGGAGACTCTCTACACGAGGGGGGCGAGGGGACGCCTCCCAATGTTTATATCTGAATTTTTGCGAGGTCGTCGATTCCGCATACGGGTAGGGGGAGCTCTCTCCGGCCCAAAGGAGCAGGAAGAGGGTGTCCCACAGGGAAGTGTCCTCAGTGTCACACTCTTTGCCCTGAGCATCAACGGCATCACCTCGGTGCTGCCGGAAGATGTTCTCGCTACGCTCTACGTAGGCGACCTTTCGATCTCTTTTGGCGCGGCCCAGATGCCAACTCTGGAGCGTCGACTCCAACAGGCATTGAACCGCGTCTCTCGCTATGCCGAAGCGCACAGGTTTCGGTTTTCTTTGGCCAAGACTAAGGTGGTGCACTTCTGCCGCCATCCACGGCTTCACCCCGACCCAGATTTGTTTCTTAATGGGGTGCGGCTGGATGTGGTTGAGTCGCACCGTTTCCTTGGTTTTGTATTTGACCGACGCCTCACCTGGGAGGCCCATATTCGCAGCCTTAAGGTCTCTTGTACCCGCGCCATGGACATTCTCCGTTCCGTGACGTAAAGCGCTTAGGGCGCTGATAGGGCTACTGCCTTACTTTTTTATCGATCCTTTGTTTGCTCGAAGCTTGACTAGGGATGCGAGTTTTATGTATCTGCAGCCGAGCGTTTTTGCGGAAGGTGGATTCGATCCACCACACCGCCCTTCGCCTTGCGACCGGTGCCTTCCGCACTTCCCCCATTGAGAGCCTGTTGGTCGATGCTGGGGAGATGCCACTCGCTCTGCGCCGCGTGCAGTGCATCACTCGCCTGTACGCGCGAGCCCGGCGCCTCCCTCAGTCGCCAACAGCTCTCACTGCATCCGCAGCTGATCTCGATGGTGCCTATGCCGCCGAGAGACGCCAGTCATACCCTAAGCCCTTTGGGTTTAGGGCCATGAAACTCCTTCGAGAGGTAGATATAGCTCTCGGGCCGGTGGCGCCCCTGGTTCTGCCCAGGACGCCACCCTGGAGGGTACCACATTTGGCTATTTTTCGCCACGCCTCTTCTCCCAAAGCTTGTACGGCGCCGGGAGTATTGCGTTCGACCTTTTTGGAGCACACATCGTGTCACACTGGTACCGTGCCAGTGTTTACGGATGGCTCCAAGTCCCAAGAGGGGGTCGGCTTCCACGCCGTATCCCCTCTGTTTGAAGTCAGCGGGGCTCTACCAGGCGCTGCGTCTGTCTTCACGGCCGAGCTGGTGGCAATACAGCACTCGGTACCGGAGATTACGCTACGTGCTCGGTTCGGAGACCGGATTGTGATCTATAGCGACTCACAAAGCGCCCTGAGTGCTCTCGGGGCATTGGAATCTCCGCATCCCCTGGTTCGCGAAATCCGTGACGCCACGGTTTTGGCGAGCCGGGCAGATGTCGAGATTATCTTTTGCTGTGTTCCTGGACATGTAGGAATTGCGGGGAATGAGGGCGCCAAAGAGTCCGCGAGGACTCTGCGACCGGACCAGCGTTTCGCTCTTCCTCACACTGACTACATGGCAGGAATATGGGCAGCTCTTCGGACTGCTTGGCAAAGAAGATGGGAGACGGTGGAAGGGAACTTAAAGTTGCGTGCCATTGCGCCGCGACTGTTCCCATGGACCTATCCCCCAATGCCGCGGCGGCTTCAGGTTGCTTTCTGTCGTCTCCGAATCGGGCACACTCGTGTGACGCATCGCTATTTGATGGAGCGCTCGCCTGCGCCCTATTGCAACGACTGCGTCGTCCCCCAGACTGTTCGGCACATTCTTGTCGAATGTCCCAGTCTGGGTGATCTTTGTGCACGACACCTGTCCCGGTACCGGGATGGGCGGGGTCGCTACCGCCTGTCCCTTGTACTCGGGACGAGTGCGTGCACTTTGACTGGTGGACTTGTTGACTTTTTGGGGGAAGCCGGCCTTCTCCCTTTCATTTAACCAGGTTTAATTGTTGTTTTTGTTATTGCTTTGTTATTGTTATTGTTATTTCTTTTTATTGTTGTTTCCTGTTCAATTTTTGAAAGTAGCCTAGAACTAGGCTGTTTGTTTACGGCGACTTATGCCTAAGTCGGCAGTCGCCAGATAGCCCCTTAAATAAAAAAAAAAAAAAAAATGTCGTCTCCGAATCGGACACACTCGTTTGACGCATCGCTATTTGATGGAGCGCTTGCCTACGCCCTATTGCGACGATTGCTTCGTCCTCCAGACTGTTCGGCACATTCTTGTCAAATGTCCCAGTCTTGGTGATATTCGCGCATGTTTCCTGTCCCGGTACCGGGATGGGCGAGGTCGCTACCCCCTGTCCCTTGTAATCGGGACGAGTGCGTGCACCATGACTGGTGGACTGATAGACTTTTTTGGGGAGGCCGGCCTTCTCCCTTTTATTTAACTAGGGTTTGTTGTTTTTTTTGTTATTGTTGTTTTCTTTGTAGGTTGCATGCTCCTATGCCGGAGCTTGCTTCCTAATTGTCATCTTCCCTTTTTATCGTTGTTTTGTTATCAAATTTTTATTTTAAAATAGCCTAGAACTAGGCTGTTTGTTTGCGGCGACTTATGCCCAAGTGGGCAGTCACCAGATAACCCCTTAAAAAAGAAATAAAAAATCTGTTCATAAAAAAAATAAAAACCTTACCCGTCTTTTCTATTATAACCTTTTACCCACTTGATGCCTTCAATCAAGTCTCCTCAAATTCTTCTCCTTTCTAACATATTTAGATTTAGTTTCCTCAGCCTTTCACCATGAGGAATTGGTAAGGTTTACTATTGTAGTTTTTGGCCCCGTAAGGGGCGCGGCGATTTGCCATCCTGGCCGCCGTGCTGACGGGATCCAGCGCCCCGTCCGGCCCCAGCTTAGCCTCTCTTCCTTCCTTCAGATAGCCTGTATTCCTATCCTACCTCGTCGCTTTTCATACAACCTCTCCCACAACTTTCTCTGGTCAGCCTCTAATTTCACAGGGTAGAAGCTGACCTTCTTCTCAGCCAATCGTCGCGGATCGGGGCTGAGGGGGGAGGGGACAATGTCCCCTAACCCCTGAGCTCCGGTCTGGGGTGGTTGGCTTTTAACAACCTGCTTCATCCCCACCCATACCTTCCTCACATCCCTTTTCCTCTCGTCTTCAAAATCTATCCGTTTTACGCCGTGTTCAAGGTGGAGCTGCCATGCCGAAGGACTGCCAGGCCACCAGGCGGGAGGGGTGGTCCCAAATGGCGGCGCCTGGCTCTGCCGGGCCTGTAAGCACCTCTTGCAGTGCGGGCTACTGCAAGAGGTGGTGAGCGATTGCGTCCCGTAAAACAAAGAGGGTCACCATGCCCAATGATGAAACAAAAAAACATCTCCCCTTAATTCCCCCTATAACAACAACGGAGCCGCCCTCGTGCAGCTCCACAGAAAAGATGGAGGTCCCCCCCCCCTGTGCTTGCGCAGGGGACCCTCCATACCTCTTTAACCGGAGAGGAGGCTTACTCCTCTCCTACGCCTACGGGTGTAGGGGACTCCCCCTCACCCCCTTCTCTGGAGGTGCTTTCGGGCACCACCCTATCTCCAGCAGCAGTCCCTCCTATGCTTTCTAAGGGGACTGCCAAGAAAGCCAGCAGGCAGCCCATTGCCGACCGCCCCTCGTACAAGCGGCTCGGTAGGGCAAACCCCCTTAGGGGGGAGAGGGAAGCCAGGCCCCTTCGGTCACTTCCCTCAAAAGACCTGCTGGCAAAAATATTAAACCTTGCCGGGGTCAAGGCCTGTGCCTCCCCACTAAAGACTTATGACGCTGCCAAGGGGACCTGCGATGTCCTGGGAGGGGATGGCCAACTGGAGGCCCCTCCTGTGATAGACATGGTCCTTGAGGAAAACCAGCCTCAGACGGTAGGGCCTTCCATGGGGGGGAATCCGGGCTTGGCGCCAAGCACCGAACCCGAATCCGCCCCTATGCAAGGTCCTCATCAAACGGCTGTGGATTCTCAGGCAGGACAAGGAGGGGAGGGATCTCCTCCGGATGAATCCCCTGCGCCCACCGGGACCTTCTCCATTTCAGAGAAGGACCTGGCTGAGGCCGGTCCATCTGGCCTGGGGGCTTCTACCGGCGGGGGTGAGAAGCGGGTTCATTCCCCGCCCTCCTCTCCTAAAAAGAAGAAAAAGACAAGAAAGACGAAAAAGACTCGGGGCTCCTCTCCATCCGCGGGGGCTGCGGGGACGGATGGGTCTGCTGCCACTTTGGCAAGTTACCAAGCCAAGATCGGCAAATCCGGCCCCTCTACCCCCTCGTGTGCGGAGCTCCTGACCAAGACTAAGACGAAGAATGCACAGGGCGGAGCCTCGATTACATCGGGGCCCCTCATTCAGAGGTTACCTGGCGTTTTCGAGCCCGCTGGCTTCAAACGCTTCCTCGTTATTCGCTCCACTGATGGCACCATGTTGTCTAAGGGCAACATGATCCATCAGAGGAGAGGATTAGCTAGTGCAATTGGTAGAGAGCCGAAGGTGACCCGTTTCTCGGACGGCAGCCTTCTGGCGAATGCGGCGAATCCCGCCGAGGCGGCCAAGATAAGTGCTCTTCGGACACTTCATGGCACCCCGGTGAGTGTGACGCCGCACTCTACCATGAACTTTGTGAAAGGAGTAGTTTATGCGAGGGAACTCGTTGACTACTCCATTGAGGACATCACCCTAGAGCTGGCCGACCATGGGGCGGTCAAGGTCGAACGTGTGATGAGAAAACAGGGAGGGGCTTCGAGACCCACCCCTACACTCTTCGTCACGTTCGACTGTGACAAGCTCCCTGAGTCGGTGCGTGCCGGTTGGTACCGCTACCGCGTGAAGGCATTCGTGCCACTGCCGCGGCGGTGCTATTACTGTCACCGCTTCGGCCATACGAATCGCTCATGTAGACGTGCAAAGTCGGGGTCACCCGAAGTCTGTGTAAATTGCTCCAAGGTCGCACACGATAAGTCCAAATCGTGTGTTGCCAAGTGTGTCAATTGCGGAGAGCCGCACCCTGCTTCTTCGAAGCAATGTGGTGCATATCTCCTGGAGAAAGAAATCCTGGCCGTTCAGGCCCAGGATAGACTCTCATTCCGCGAGGCTAAGGACTTGGTCCTGGCGCGCCCAGCTCTGCCTGGGACGTCATATGCCTCAGTAGTTCGAAAGGCACCCTCTGCTCCTGGCCCATCCAGGCCAACGAGCACGGTTGTTTCCGCGCCCATTCGGAGCCCTTCTGCGGGCTCTACTACACCCGGGCGCTCCCCTGGTAGAGCTGGCGGCAAAAAGGGTTCACACCCAGCCCCGGCTAAAACCAGGGCTCCCCCCTCTTCCCCCAGCGTGACCGTTTCCCGTAAGGCGAAACGGCCACGCGCCTCCACCGAGTCGTTAGACTCACAGGAGGCAACACCCCTGAAGATGGTCGCTAGGCCATCTTCGGGGGTTCCTAAAGCTGTCCCCCGAAAGGAGGACAGCAACAAAGGAGCTTTGGCTCCTTCGCCCACGCCACGAGGTGGAGCGAGTGGCTCGGAGACGGTGGTTCCTCGAAAAGAGGGCCCCCCGCCTCCGAAGCCGCAGCGCCCGCCTAAGGTTTCGAGGCGGAGGGAGGAAAAGACTCACATGGCGAGGTCAACCTCCCCCAATAAGTCCTCGAAGGCGACAGCGCCTCCAGCGCTTTGTCCGGCCAACAGCGCCCGGGGTTCTGCCCCCGGGAAGCGTACGGCCATTCCCGTGAGGGTCTTCAATTCGAGGAGGGCCCCCGCGTCTCCTCCGAGCTAGGCCTGGAGGGCATATTCCTTCAATGGAATTGCCGTGGACTCCGGGCCAACTGGGAGGAGCTGCGGAGGCTCGCCTCGTCCCGTTCCCCGTTAGCTATTTTTTTGCAGGAGACCATGCTAGGCGCGTGCCCACTGCCTGCCCTCCCGGGGTATAAGGGTCTTGCAACCCCACCACCGCGGGACGGCCGGGCTGGGGGATGCGCGGTTTACACCCGGCATGATGTCTCCGTTCTTCCTTTCTCTTTAGATACCTCCTTACAGGCAGTGGCTGTGCAGCTGCACCTGGATAGGAGGTATACTATCATTTCTGCGTACATTCCACCGTCAGCTGACTTCGACGCGGGGGACTTCCGCCGCGTCGTGGCACGGTTGCCGAGGCCCTATCTCTTGCTTGGAGATCTGAACGGCAGGCATCCTCTCTGGGGAGATTACACCATAAATCCCAGGGGACAAGTCCTTGCCGATCTGATCGAAGAGCTTGAGATGGGTGTCCTAAACGTGGATGAGTTTACGCATCACTGTCCGAGAACCGCTTCATTTTCTTGCCTTGACCTATCTTTGTGCTCTTCGGATGCACAGCTTGATTTTGATTGGGGGGTGGTCGATGACCTCCATGGTAGTGATCACTTTCCCATTCAAATATCATTTTCAGGGCAACTGCCGCCTGAGAGACCACCTCGGTGGTGCTTGGCACGGGCGCGGTGGCCTGCATTTCAGGAAATGACTGAATTCTCTATCTCAGTCGAGGAGTTTAGGTCGGTAGATGAGGCCGTTGAGTTTTTCTCCGGCAACCTTATCGCCGTGGGCCTGACTACTATTCCTAGGACGTCTGGCTGTTTTGCACGCCGACCACTCCCATGGTGGTCGGCCGAGTGTGAGACGGCCCTCAAACAGAAGCGTTATGCCTACATGCGCTATAAGCGCCGCCCGAACGATTTCACTGTCGCTGAATTTCGTCGGGCTAGGGCTAGGTTCCGGTATATTTCGAAGCACGCCCGCCGCTCTTCTTGGCGGGCATACGTGTCTTCACTTAACGGGAAGACCCCTTTAGCTGAGGTGTGGAAGCGAGTCAAAAGGATTCGGGGCAAGTTCTCGCAGGACCCCCCTCCCGTTCTCCAGGAGAATGGGACCGCAATCTCGGACCCCGCGTCCGTGGCGGAATCCTTAGCGACCGCTTTCTCTGCATTCTCTAGCCGTGATGCTGCTCCGCCAGCATTCAATGCACGTCGTGATGTCGCGGAAGGCCGCCGGCTGGACTTTACCTCCAGAGGCGGAGAACCCTTCAACGACAAGTTTACTGTGAGTGAGTTGCGTTCCGCTCTCGCTTCGTGCGCGGACACCGCCCATGGTCCGGACGATGTCCCGTACGCCATGCTTCGACACCTGGGTGAGCGAGGCATGGCCTTTCTGTTAGATCTGTTCAACAGGATCTGGGTGGAAGGTCTTCTCCCAGACTCCTGGCGAATCGCTACTGTGCTCGCCTTTCGGAAGCCGGGGAGAGATCACTCTACTCCGACCGGTTTCCGCCCAATCTCTCTAACCTCTTGCGTGTGCAAGTTGATGGAGAAATTGGTAAATGTTAGATTAGCCTATTTCCTGGACAGCGGAGGCCATCTGTCTTCTGCACAGTGCGGCTTCCGTAAGTTTCACTCCACTTCGGATGCTCTGCTCCGACTGGAAAATGCCGTCTGCGAGGCTTTCCTTCGTAGACAGCACTACGCCACGGTGTTTTTTGATCTGGAGAAGGCCTATGATACCGCATGGCGATACGGTATCATGGAGACTCTCCACACGATGGGGGCGAGGGGACGCCTCCCAATGTTTATATCTGAATTTTTGCGAGATCGTCGATTCCGCGTACGGGTGGGGGGAGCCCTCTCTGCCCCAAAGGAGCAGGAAGAGGGTGTCCCGCAGGGAAGTGTCCTCAGTGTCACACTCTTTGCCCTGAGCATCAACGGCATCACCTCGGTGCTGCCAGAAGATGTTCTCGCTACGCTCTACGTTGACGACCTTTCGATCTCTTTTGGCGCGGCCCAGATGCCAACTCTGGAGCGTCGACTCCAACAGGCATTGAACCGCGTCTCTCGCTATGCCGAAGCGCACAGGTTTCGGTTTTCTTTGGCCAAGACTAAGGTGGTGCACTTCTGCCGCCATCCACGGCTTCACCCTGACCCAGATTTGTTTCTTAATGGGGAACGCCTGGATGTGGTTGAGTCGCACCGTTTCCTTGGTCTTGTATTCGACCGACGCCTCACCTGGGAGGCTCATATTCGCAGCCTTAGGGTCTCTTGTACCCGCGCCATGGACATTCTCCGTTCCGTGACGTTCAGCGCTTGGGGCGCTGATAGGGCTACCGCCTTACTTTTTTATCGATCCTTTGTTCGCTCGAAGCTCGACTACGGATGCGAGTTTTATGCATCCGCAGCCGAGCGTTTATTGCGGAAGGTGGATTCAATCCACCACACCGGCCTTCGCCTTGCGACCGGTGCCTTCCGCACTTTCCCCATTGAGAGCCTGTTGGTCGATGCTGGGGAGATGCCACTCGCTCTGCGCCGCGTGCAGTGCATCACTCGCCTGTATGCGCGAGCCCGGCGCCTCCCTCAGTCGCCAACAGCTCTCACTGCATCCGCAGCTGATCTCGATGGTGCCTATGCCGCCGAGAGACGCCAGTCATACCCTAAGCCCTTTGGGTTTAGGGCCAGGAAACTCCTTCGAGAGGTAGATATAGCTCTCGGGCCGGTGGCGCCCCTGGTTCTGCCCAGGACGCCACCCTGGAGGGTACCACATTTGGCTATTTGTCGCCACGCCTCTGCTCCCAAAGCTTGTACGGCGCCGGGAGTATTGCGTTCGACCTTTTTGGAGCACACATCGTGTCACGCTGGTACCGTGCCAGTGTTTACGGATGGCTCCAAGTCCCAAGAGGGGTTCGGCTTCCACGCCGTATCCCCTCTGTTTGAAGTCAGCGGGGCTCTACCAGGCGCTGCGTCTGTCTTCACGGCCGAGCTGGTGGCAATACACTACTCGGTACGGGAGATTACGCGACGTGCCCGGTTCGGAGACCGGATTGTGATCTATAGCGACTCACAAAGCACCCCGAGTGCTCTCGGGGCATTGGAATCTCCGCATCCCCTGGTTCGCGATATCCGTGACGCCACGGTTTTGGCGAGCCGGGCAGATGTCGAGATTATCTTCTGCTGGGTTCCTGGACATGTAGGAATTGCGGGGAATGAGCGCGCCGATGAGGGCGCCAAAGAGTCCGCGAGGACTCTGCGACCGGACCAGCGTTTCGCTCTTCCTCACACCAACTACATGGCAGGAATACGGGCAGCTCTTCGGACTGCTTGGCAAAGAAGATGGGAGACGGTCGAAGGGAACTTAAAGTTGCGTGCCATTGCGCCGCGACTGTTCCCATGGACCTATCCCCCAATGCCGCGGCGGCTTCAGGTTGCTTTCTGTCGTCTCCGAATCGGACACACTCGTGTGACGCATCGCTATCTGATGGAGCGCTCGCCTGCGCCCTATTGCAACGACTGCGTCGTCCCTCAGACTGTTCGGCACATTCTTGTCGAATGTCCCAGTCTGGGTGATCTTCGCGCACGATACCTGTCCCAGTACCGGGATGGGCGGGGTCGCTACCGCCTGTCCCTTGTGCTCGGGACAGATTCGTGCACACTGACTTGTGGACTTGTTGACTTCTTGGGGGAGGCCGGCCTTCTCCCTATTATTTAAGCAAGGTTTGTTTGTTTTGTTTTTTGTTGTTGTTTTTTTGCATTTTTTGTTTTTTGTTTGTTTGTTTTTTTCTTTAGTTGCACGCTCCTGCGCCGGGGGGACCTCTCCCCGACGCATCAGCTTGCTTCCTTTCCCCCTTTTGGGGTGTTGTTTTTTTTTTTGTTTTTTTTCTCTCTTTAATTTCATTTTAAAGTAGCCTAGAACTAGGCCAGTTTTAATACGGCGACTAATGCCCAAGTAGGCAGTCGCCAGATGAGCTCTTAAAAAAAAAAAAAAAAAAATATTGTAGTTTTTGGTCATCCTTAACCATTCTTCCTATTCCTGTTTTTAGTTGCGGGTGATGCTACATCTCACTATGTTGATCTTTTGGTCCCCATTTTGCTCTTTTTGTTTGCCTAATAACATTGTAACTATTCGGCCGATTCTAACGAAATATGAAACCCTTATGTTGTTTTACATTCTCCTTCAAATGATATAATTACCAAAGTTAGCCCAGAAGTTATTTTTTGGGGGGGCAATAACATCATAACTATTTGGTCGATTCTAAAAAAATTTGAAACCCTTATATTGTTTTACATTCTCTTTCGAATCATATAATTGCAAGGTCTTCCCAAGGTTAGCCTGGGAATTATTGAAAGTTTTGAAAGTCATTAGGTCATAAATCAGAATAATTTAGAGCACACATTTTTGGTCAGCAGACCTTGTTTTTTTCTATTTTACTCTTTTCTTCATATGTCTCATCCTCCAACATTTTTCACTAACTGAATGGTTCCTCTTGGCTACTGCCTAACTGAAGGGAAACCCCCTGCTTCTAATTACATTAAAGTCAGGCCACAGTACATGTGGTAAATCACTGGGATGGTTTCAATTTGGGTTAACTTCACAGCAGCCTCAGATACCTATGGCTTGTGTCCCACAACACGTTTAACTGTAGGTCCCCACTGAAAAATAAAAGTTAGTTTAAATGAGTGTAGTTTGTTTGTAAAAGCCCTATTTTTTTAAAGTGCTTTTATCAGTTACTCTAGTTAACAATATCTTCATTAGTATACCTCACTTTCCATTTATTATTCCTCCATCTGCTAAAGTTTGTCTATTAAAATCATGATTTGAACTCAAAAGTAGATTTTTCACTCGCTCATTTTGATCCATATCTCAAGTGTGGTTTGCCTTACTATTCACTCACATAGATTCATTTCCACTTTCCAAAAACTGGATCTGCAAGTGGATGTCATATTTACCATAGACAACATTTTTGTCTGACATATAGAGGATTGTGTGCCTTCCTGCTCCAACAGGAGCAGGATGTTACAAATTAGGAATAATTTACTGCCGAGATCGCTATCATTATTTGGATTTAACCTAGTAAATATAACCCAGTAAAAAGGTTAATGGGTAATAGTTTATTTCTATATTTTGTTGTGGTTATTACAAATGCTATAGAGCGTACTATAGTGCATAATTTGTTTGTATTTTCTTTGTTTTAAGAGTTAGTTAGGACCTTTGTTTTCTCTCTTGCCTCGACTTTTTATAATTAATTAAGATTACTCTGTGCAGAATAGTGTGCCTAATTAACTTGTGGTATTTTCTAGTTACTTTATAGTAAATTGCCTTGATTTTTTTAAGCATGTCATCTAAACCAGAGTTAGAAACTCTGGTTTAGATGCATGATCTGACAAAATCCTATGGATGCATTATGTGGGTGGCATTTGATGGATACGGATGACCTTTGATAGGCCCTTGTGGCTTTTGTCATCCGTGAAATTATGTTATGTTATATGTTATGTTATGTTAACAGCCACAGTTCACCCTCCTGCCCTTAATGACTGCAGCAAGATCTATGGTTATATATCTACCACACATTTTCACTTTCTTTACAGATCTCTCCTTATAAAATATGTGGGATTACCCCCTCATTGCTCCTGTGCTTTTAATTCGAGGGGAGAGAAATCCCCAAACTGGATTTGATGTTTCCCCTTTCATCTTATTCCTTTGTGATATTTAGGTCTTTTTTCAAATCTGTTTTGTTTCATTCATCTTCCAGTCTTTGTTACATCCATTTACATTTTGATGCAGCAAACTTAGTTACTGTAACGGCTCAATCCCTTGACTCATATATTTTCATTATTATTTCTGAATACAGGAAAAGATATTTCTTATCATTTTCTCCTAACATTACTTTTCTAGGCTATGCAGCCGCTATGGGTAAGATAAAATCTTCTCCTCCCTTTCTAACTGCCCCACTGCAAGCTCCAGCAATAAGAAAACACTACCATTTTCATCCTATCCTGTACTTCCCTTGCCCTTCTCAGATGTTTTAATATAACTTCAGGAGACCTGGAAAGGACCACCTTCTGTGGCCTCATTCCTGAATGGTGTCAGGTTTGACTGGAGAACTTGAGGGCAACAAAGTAAAGTAAATACTTTGCTAAATAGTAATAATTTCCCCATTAAATCAATTCAAATATACTAGTATTTTTTTTGATAGTTGAGAGTTTAAAAAGAATAAAAATATTGTTTCAGAATTTAAAATTGTTTGGGTTTGGTTCACATGTTCTTGTATCCCTATTTCAGGAGCATTGGAAATATGACCCCTTCAGTGCCTTTAAAGATGAAGATGGAAATATCTATGGACGTGGAACCCAAGATATGAAATGTGTTGGTGTCCAGTACATGGAAGCAATGAAATTCTTTAAGAAAGAAGGGATTAAGTTGTTGAGAACTGTCCACTTGCTATTTGTTCCAGGTTTGAAATTTGACACTTTCATATATTATTCCTCCAAAAATTGGCTCCTGGCTTGTAATTGTGATTTTTTTTTTCCTCTTCAAGGGGCAAAATTTGTATTTTAAGTCTTGCATTTTTAAACACCCCATATTGTAAGAAATTTATTTAATGAAGTTATATATCTATACTGGGAGGAGCAGATTTTCTATGGTGGCTTATGTTGTGAAGGAGGTTGTGCCTCTATTAGCTTCTGGGAGTAACAAAGTAATAAGATGGAAAATAGGAAATTTGCACTAAATTGGGAACTTTAGTAAAAGCAATGAAGGTAACTTTAAAGTGCAGAGTGATTTAAATAAGTTAGTATCATGGGCACATACATAGGTGGCAGATGACATTTAACTTTAAAAAATGTATAGTTATTAACATGGATAGAGATAATAAGGATTTAAGAAAATATTTTTTCACAAATAGTCTGTAATAAATTACCACAGGAGATCATGGGTAGTTCATCATGTAAATATTCCATCACTCATGACTAAACAACACAATTTCCTCAATCTGAAAACCCCCCAACATATTAATACACACATTTCAGACCAGCTCCATACACTAACCATGCATGCACCATCCTCACAGCAACCAATATAAACAAAGCCTTTAAAACAGTACCCAAACACATCCTAGCTCACAAAATCTTAAACACGGACTTCACAAATGATAAAAAATGGCTCACAAACTTTATCTTTGGCAGACAAGACCAAATAATACACAAATCCCAAACAACAAATAAGACATTACACAACTCTAAATCAGAGTTCCCCAAGTAGCCATTCTCTCTTTCCTACTTTTCAACCTCTTCACTCATTACAAACCACAATCTCAATCAACAATCATCCGCATGAACACCTATGCAGACAACATCTCTATCACAGCAAACCATCACAACATTGCCACTGCTACCTGAACACTCCAACAATACATTAACACACTGGGACAATGGCTCACACAAAACTGGATGACAGCATCCACAGCCAAATCATCAATAACACTATTCACCGTCATCAACCATGAATAAAAAAAAATACACCACAATTAAACTAAATGGTCAAGCACTCCCTCTGAAGAAACCCCCACCCTCCCAGGCATTACACTCAACACTCACATGACCTTCAAAGCACACACAACCAAAATAATAAACAAAGCCACTAAGAAAATTAATGCCCTCAAAACACTAGCCAACACTACCTTTAGAGGTCGGCCCATCAGCCCAAAACAAGACTGAAAAGCCCTTGATACGGATCCATGATACCTTGGGGGAGGGGGATGCTCATATGGAGCTCCTCCCCCCCCTTTCCCCCTGAGCTGGAAATGGTCCCAGAGGTGACCCTGTCACAAATGGCAAGCTCTTCCATGGGGTGAACCCGGGCTCAGTGCCAAGGACCGGACTTCCTTCTCACGACTGGTGCCCCCTTGACAGATCTTCTCCATCTCAGAAAAGGACCTTGCTGAGGCCGGTCTAACTAGCCTGCGGCACCTGGTAGTCGAGAGAAGAGCGTTCACTATAAACCCTCCTAAAAAGAAAATGAACAAGAAGACAAAGAGGCCTACTAGGGGTTCCTCTCTCTCTGTATGGGCTCCGAGGAAGAATGAGCCCGCTGCCGCTTTAGCAAGCGAACAGGCAGACCAAGATCGGCAAGTACAGCCCCAAGGCACCCTCAGGTGGGGAGGCCCATACAAAAATCAAAGTTGCAAGTACCCTCAGCGGATCCTCAAGTACGTCTGGGCCCCTTATTGAGAGACTACCTGTCATTTTCGAGCCCGCTGGCTTCAAACGTTTTTTGGTTATTCACTCCACAAAGGGCAGAATTTTGGCCAAAGGCAACATGATCCATCAGAGGAGAGCATTAGCTAGTTTGATTGGTCGAGGGTCGAAGGTGATCCGTTTCTTGGACGAGAGCCTGCTGAGAATTCGTCGGACCATTCCGAGGCGGCCATGATTAGTTCATGTTGGACACTTAATGGCTTGCAGGTGAGTGTGACACCGTACTCTACCATGAACTTTGTGAGGGGAGTGGTTTATGCAAGGGAACTCGTGGACTACTCCATAGATATCACTTTAGAGCTGGCCGACCACGGGGCAGTCAAAGTCGAACGTGTGATGAGAAAACAGGGAGGGGCCTTGAGACCCAGACCCACACGTACACTCAACACATTTGACTGTGACAGGATCCCTGAGATGCCCCCGTAAGGGGCACGGATGTATATTCTTTGTTCCGTGATGTCCAGTGCCTGGGGCGTTGCTAGGGCTACTGCTTTACTTTTTTATCGATTCTTTGTTTGTTTGAATCTCAACTACGGATGCGAGTTGTATGCATCTGCAGCCGAGCGTGTATTGCAGAAAGTGGACTCGATCCACCACAGCGGCCTTCGCCTGGCGCCTTTCGTACTTACCCCTTGAGAGCCTACTTGTCGATGCTGGGGAGATCCCACTCTCTCTGCGCCGTCCACAGTGCATTCATTATTCGCCTTTTCGCACGAGCCCGGCACCTCTCTCAGTCGCCAACAGCTTTCACTGCATCCGCAACTGATCTCGACGGTGGCCACATTGACTGGTGGACTTGTTAACTTTTTTGGGGAGGCCGGCCTTCTCCCTTTCATTTAACTAAGTTTTGTTGTTTTTGTTATTGTTATCGCTTCCTAATTGTTATTAGTTTTGTTGTTTTCTGTTCAAATTTTTTAAAGTAGCATAGAACTAGGCTGTTTGTTTACGGCGACTTATGCCCAAGTAGGCAGTCGCCAGATGGCCCCTTAAAAAAAAAAAATCTCGAAGGTGGCTGTACCACCGAGAGATGCCAGTCATACCCTAAGCCCTTTGGGTTTAGGGATAGGAAACTCCTTCGAGAACTAGGTATAGCTGAAAGGTACCACCTTTGACTATTTGTCGCCACGCCTCTGCTCCCAAAGCTTCTTCAGCGCTGGAAGTCCTAAGAAGGGGTCGGTTTCCACGCCGTATCCTCTCTGTTTGAAGTCAGCGGGGCTGGTTAAAAAACACCGCTCGGTACGGGAGATAACGCGACATGCCCGGTTCAGAGACCGGACTGTGATTTATGCGACTCGCAAAGCGCCCCGAGGGCTCTCGAGGCATTGGAATCTCCGCATCCCTTCGTTCAATATATCCGTGACGCCACAGTTTTGGCGAGCCAGGCGGATCTCAAGATTAACTTTTGCTAGGGTCCTGGACATTCGGGAATTGCGAGGAATGAGGGCACCAACGAGTCTGCGAGGACTGGGCTACCAGACAAAGGATTCGCTCTTCCTTGCATGAATTACATGACAGGCATACGGGCTGCTTGGCAAAGAACATGGGAGACGGTCGAGGGAAAGTTAAAGTTGTGTGCCATTGCACCGCGACTGTTCCCATGGACCTACCCCCAATGTCGCGACGGCTTCAGGTTGCTTTCTGTCGTCTCTGGATTGGACACACTCGCGGGACCCTCCGCCATTTGATTGACCGCTCGCTTGCGCCGTACGATCTTCGCGCACGTTACCTTGAACTTGGTCGCTACCGCTTGTCCATTGTGCTTGGGACGGGTTCGTGCACACAGACCTGTGGTCTTATGAACCTCATGGATATTGCTGGCCTGAGATGGGCCTCCCTCCTCACGCCAGATTGGGCCTCCTGCTTCTTTCTTTTGTATTGTTTGGTTTTCTTTTTTTACTTGTATTAGTTTTTAATATAGCCTAGTAGTAGGCTGTTTTTTTAATTAGCGATTTATGACTTTGATGGAGGTTGCCAAACCTTTAAAGAAAACAAAAAAAACCTGGGAAAACTAAGAACAGTCTCTTCCTCACTTTTGCTGCTGCTCAACCATATAGCCTCATGAACGACAACAGCAACGACATATACTATTTATACCTATTTATATTTACCAATATCTGTATTAAATATCTTTTTAAGCTTCATTGGATCTCCTCTTGTTGTGTAATCCTGTTGTGTAAAACCTGTTTGAGACTTCAGCTCAATCTTGTATGTTCCAACAAATATTGATTTAATATAACATACCTTTCCTCTACAGGCGACTCATTTCATTCCTAGTACTAAATTAGTTGTTTTTTTTCTAAATACATTAAATTCAATCCTGGTACTAAATTAGTAGCTCTTTTTTAAATGCATTTAATTCATTCCTGGCACTAAATTAGTACCTCATTTCTGAATGCATTCAATTCATTCTTGGTACTAAATTAGTAACTTTTCTGAATGCATTCAATTCACTCCTGATACTCAATTAGAAGCTATTTTTTTATCCATTTAATTCAGTCCTGGTGCTAAATTAGAAGCTATTTGTTTATTAATCCATTTAATTCAGTCCTGGTGCTAAATTAGTATCTCTTTTCTGAATACATTCAATTCACTCCTGGTGCTAAATTACAAGCTATTTTTTGAATCCATTTAATTCAGTCCTGGTGCTAAATTACTAACTCTTTTCTGAATTCATTCAAGAAAATTTCATTTTTCAAATATAGCATGGTAGTTGAGTGCAATATTCTATATGTGGCCATATTTTTAAGTTCAAGCTTTCCGGTACCCATGATTTTTATATAAAATTATCTCTGAGGTTTAAAGATAATGATACTAATAATTAAGAGCAACTTTCTTTTAGATGAGGAAATTGGTGGCCAAGATGGTATGGGCAAGTATGTAAAGACTGACCAGTTCAAGAAACTAAATGTGGGATTTGCATTGGATGAAGGATATGCCAGTGCCGGGAATGAAGTCTTTGTCTTCAACGCTGAAAGACTTATTTGGCGTGAGTTTCTTCTTTCTTATCTGACCTAACCTGTATATTTCCAATAAACAAAGGTAAAGAATATGAATGTGTTAAAATAAGAGTGTGTTCTTTATGGTGACAATTTTTTTTTTTATTACTAAAACCCCCAGGAAACTGTCACAAAGGCATCTATCAAACTCTTTTCCCATCAGTACGATCCATACCCAGCCACAAACACAAGATCCCCATCTGCAACCCTATTCAGTTCAAGGAACATCATATCAAACACCCACTTAAAACATCTTAGTCTCAGCTATATTCGCACTCAAACATCTTCCATCATTCCTGGTTACACACCCTCATTACCCCCTATTTTGTTCCTACCCTCAAATCGAAACCAATCCCCCCCCCAAACTTCCCCACTTCCTACAAACTCATCTCACTCGTCTTTGGCTTGTGGAAGACCCCATAATGGGCGCGGCGATATGCCATCCTGGCCGCCGTGCTGACGGGACTCAGCACCCCGTCCGACCCCAGCTTAGCCTCTTCTCCTTCTTTCAGACAGCATGTATTTCTCCCCTACTTCGTCGCTTTTCATACCTCAACCACAACTTTCTCTGGTTAGCCTCTAATTTCACAGGGTAGATGCTGACCTTCTCAGCCAACCGTCCCGGATCGGATCTGAGGGGGGAGGGGACAATGTTCCCTAACCCCTGAGCTCCGGTTCGGGATGGTGGGTTGTTAACAACCTGCTTCATCCCCACTCATACCTTCCTCACATCCCCTTTCCTTCTCTCTTCACAATCTATTATTTTTTTATGCCGTGCCCAAGGTGGAGCTACCATGCTGAGGGACTTCCAGGCCACCAGGCGGGAGGGGTGGTCCGAAATGGCGGCACCTGGCTCTGCCAGGTCCTGTACGCACCCCTTGCAGAGCGGGCTACTGTGAGGGGTGATGAGAGATTGCTTCCCGTGGAACAAATAGGGTCACCATGCCCATGAATGAAAATGTAACAAATCCCAAATCTCTTCTCATTTTCCCTTGTTCATCAACGGAGCCGCCCACGGGCAGCTCCACAGAAAAAATGGAGGTCCCCGACCCCCTTTGTGCTTGGGCAGGGGACCCTCCAAATTTCTCTAACCGGAGAGGAGGCTTACTCCTCACCGTCGCCTACGGGTGTACGGGACTTCCCCTCACCCCCTTCTCTGGAGGTGCTTTCGGGCACTTCCCTGTTTCCAGCCGCAGTCCCCCCTTTTCTTTCCAAGGGGACTGCCAAGAAAGCTAGCGGGCAGCCCATAGCCGACCGCTTTCCAGTGAAGCGGCTCGGTAAGGCAAACCCCCTTAGGGGGGAGAGGGAAGCCAGGCCCCTTCGGTCGCTTCCCTCAAAAGACCTGCTGGCAAAAATATTGAACTTGCCTGGGTCAAGGCCTGTGCCTTCCCACACGTGACTAGTGACAATGCTGCCAACGGGACCTGCGATGTGCTGGGGGAAATGGCCAACTGTATGCCCCCCTGAGATAGCATGGTCCTTGAGGCAACCCAGCCGCAGACGGTAGGGCCTTCCATGGGGGCGAATCCGGGCTCGGCGCCAAGCACCGAACCCGAATCTGCCCCTATGCAAGGTCCTCCTCAAACGGCCCGGGTTTCCAAGGCTGTTCAAGGAGGGGAGGGATCTCCTCCAACCGGTGCCCCTGCGACTACCAAGACCTTCTCCACCTCGAAGAAGGACCTGGCCTGGGGGCTCCTGCCGGCGGAGGGAAGAAGCGGGTTCATTCCCTGCCTTCATCTCCTAAAAAGAAAAAGAACAGGAAAAAGACTAAAAAGACTCGGGAATCCTCTCCATCCGTGGGGGCTGCAGGGACGGATGGATCTGCTGCTCCGGTAAGCGACCAAGCCAAGATAGGCACATCCGGCCCTCTACCTCCCCCGGGTGCGGACTAAAAGTGCGCAGGGCGGAGCCTCAATAACATTGGGTCCCCTGATTTAGAGGTTACCTGGCGTTTTCGAACACGCTGGCTTCAAACGCTTCCTCATTATTCGCTCCACTGATGGCAACATGTTGGCCAAGGGCAACATGATCCATCAGAGGAGAGCTTTAGCTAGTATAATTGGTAGAGAGCTGAAGGTGACCCGTTTCTCGGACGGGACCCTTAGGCGAATCCCTCCGAGGCGGCCAAGATAGGTGCTCTTCGAACACTTTATGACACCCCCCCGGGAACTCGTTGACTACTCCATAGAGGACGTCACCGTAGAGCTGGCCGACCATTGGGTGGTCAAGGTCGAACGTGTGATGAGAAAACAGGGAGGGGCCTCGAGACCCACCCTTACACTCTTCGTCACGTTCGACTGTGACAAGCTCCCTAAGTCGGTGCGTGCCGGTTGGTACCGCTACCGTGTGAAGGCATTTGTGCCACTGCCGAGGCGGTGCCATACGAATCGCTGATGTAGACGTGCAAACTCTGGGTCACCCGAAGTATGTGTAAATTGCTCTAAGGCCACACACGATAAGTCCAAATCGTGTGTGGCCAAGTGTGTTAATTGCGGAGAGCTGCACCCCGCTTCTTCGAAGCAATATGGTGCCTATCTCCTTGAGAAAGAAGTACTGGCCGTTCAGGCCCAGGATCGACTCTCATTCCGTGCGGTGGCTAAGGACTCGGTCCTGGCGCGCCCGGCTCTGCCTGGGCCGTCTTATGCCTCAATAGTTAGAAAGGCACCCTCTGCTCCTGGCCCATCCAGGCCAACGAGCACGGTTGTTTCCGCGCCCATTCGGATTTCTGCGGGTTCTACTCAACCCGGGCGCTCCCCTGGTAAAGCTGGGGGCACAAAGGATTCACACCCAGCCCCAGCTAAAACTAGGGCTCCCCGGCCCCCCTTGCCCCAGCGTGACCGTTTCCCGTAAGGCGAAACAGCCACGCGCCTCCACCGAGTCATTAGACTCACAGGAGGCAACACCCTCCAAGTTGGTCGCCAGGCCATCTTCTGGGGTTCCTAAAGCTGTCCCCCGAAAGGAGGACAGCAACAAAGGAGCTTTGGCTCCTTCGCCCACGCCTAGTGGTGGGCTGTGTGGCTCGGAGACAGTGGTTCCTCGAAAAGAGGGCCCCCCGCCTCCGAAGCCGCAACGCCCGCCTAAGGTTTCGAGGCGGAGGGAGGAAAAGACTCGCATGGCGAGCCCAACCTCCCCCAATAAGTCCTCGAAGGCGACAGCGCATTGTCCGGCCAACAGCGCCCAGGGTTCTGCCTCCGGGAAGCGTACGGCCATTCCCGTGAGGGTGTTCTCTTCGAAGAGGGCCCCCGCGTCTCCTCCGAGCTAGGCCTGGAGGGCATATTCCTTCAATGGAATTGCCGTGGACTCCGGGCCAACTGGGACGAGCTGCGGAGGCTCGTCTCGTCCCGTTCCCCGTTAGCTATTTTTCTGCAGGAGACCATGCTAGGCGCGTTCCCCCTGCCCGCCCTCCCGGGGTATAAGGTTTTTGCGACCCCACCACCACGAGATGGCCGGGCTGGGGGATGCGCAGTTTACACCCGGCATGATATCTCCGTTCTTCCTTTCACTTTAGATAACTCGTTTCAGGCAGTGACTGTGCAGCTTCACCTGGATAGGTATACTATCATTTCTGCGTACATTCCACCGTCAGCTGACTTCGACGCGGGGAACTTCGGCCACGTCGTGGCACGGTTGCCGAGGCCCTTTCTCTTGCTTGGAGATTTGATCGGCAGACATCCTCTCTGGGGGCTTACTCAATAAATCCCAGGGGACAAGTCCTTGCCGATCTGATCGAAGAGCTTGAGATGGGTGTCCTAAATGTGGATGAGTTTACGCATCACTCCCCCAGAACCGCTTCATTTTCTTTCCTTGATCTATCTTTGTGCTCTTCGGATGCACAGCCTGATTTTGATTGGGGGGTGGTCCATGGTAGTGATCACTTTCCTATTCAAATATCATTTTCAGGGCAACTGCTGCCTGAGAGCCCACTTCAGTGCTGCTTGGCGCTGGCGCGGTGGCCTGCATTTCAGGAAATGACTGAATTCTCTATTTCAGTCGAGGAGTTTAGGTCGGTAGATGAGGCCATTGAGTTCTCCGGCAACCTAATCTCCGCGGGCCTGACTACTATTCCTAGGACGTCTGGCCGTTTTGCACGCCGACCACTCCCGTGGTGGTCGGTCGAGTGTGAGACGGCCCTCAAACAGAAGCGTTATGCCTACATGCGCTATAAGCGCTGCCCGAACGATTTCACTGGCGCTGAATTTCGTCGGACTAGCGCTAGGTTCCGGTATATTTTGAAGCACTCCTGCCGCTCTTCTTGGCGGCCATACGTGTCTTCACTTAACGGGAAGACCCCTCTAGCAGAGGTGAGGAAGCGAGTCAAGGATTCGGGGCAACTTCTCGCAGGACCCCCTCCCGTTCTCCAGGAGAATGGGACTGCAATTTCGGATCCCCCGTTCGTGGCGGAATCTTTCGCGACCGCTTTTTCCGCATTCTCTAGCCGGGATGTTACTCCGCCAGCATTCAATGCATGCGTGATGTCGCGGAAGGCCGCCGGCTGGACTTTACCTCCAGAGGCCGAGAACCCTTCAACGACAGGCTTACTGTGAGTGAGTTGCGTTCCTCTCTTGCTTCGTGCGCGGACAACGCCCATGGTCCGGACGATGTCCCGTACGCCATGCTTCGACACTTGGGTGAGCGAGACCTGGCCTTTCTGTTAGATTTTTTCAACAGGATCTGGATGGAGGGTCTCATCCCAGATTCCTGGCGAATCGCTACTGTGCTCGCCTTTCGCAAACCGGGGATAGATCACTCTATCTCCGGCCGGTTTCCGCCCATCTCTCTAACCTCTTGCGTGTGCAAGTTGATGGAGAAATTGGTAAATGTTAGATTAGCCTTTTTCCTGGACAGCGGAGGCCATCTGTCTTCTGCACAGTGCGTCTTCCGCAAGTTCCACTCCATGTCGGATGCTCTGCTCCGACTGGAAAATGCCGTCTGCGAGGCCTTCCTTCGTGGACAGCACTACGCCACGTTGTTTTTTGATCTGGAGAAGGCCTATGATACCGCATGGCGATACGGTATTATGGAGACTTTTGCCCGATCGTCGATTCCGCGTACGGGTGGGGGAAGCCCTCTCCAGCCCAATGGCGTAGGAAGAGGGTGTCCCGCAGGGAAGTGTCCTCAGTGTCACACTCTTTGCCCTGAGCATCAACGGCATCACCTCGGGGCTGCCGGAAGATGTTCTCGCTACGCTCTACGTGGACGACCTTTCGATCTCTTTTGGCGCGGGCCCAGATGCCAACTCTAGAGCTTCGACTCCAGCAAGGAAAAGCGGGGCTCGTTGGGCTGTGCCCCCTGCAGTCATGTATTTTGACATTGTGAGGGATCGGCGTCCCTGCCCCGTGGAGGTCAGTTTGCTAGCCACAGACTTGCTCTGACTGAAGGTACTTCAACTGGGATCTTTGATCCCTGAGCTACCGGGGGTGACGCAGCTGCATATGGCATGATTTTCTATTGGGGTCAACCCGGTCTCGGTGCCAATTATCGAACCTAGATCTGCCCCTCTGCACGTCTCTCTTTTCGTGCTCAGGCCCAGCGAGGACCCACAAGGAGGAGGGAACTCCTTCCTCTGCTGCTACCCCTTTGACAGCTTTGACCTCCATCTCGAAGAAAGATCTTGCTGAGGCCGGTCCTTCCGGTCTAAGAGCTCCTTACGGCGGTGGGGAGAAGCGAGTTCATTCCCCCACCTTCCTCTCCCAAAGAGAAAAAGAACAGGAAGAAGACAAAGAGGATTAAAGATTCCTCCCCCACGTTAGCTCTGGGAACGGACTGCTCCACTGCCGTGTCGGCAAGCGACCAGGTCAAGATAGGTTCGTCCGGCCCCGAAGCAGCCTCGAGGGAGGTGGCAGAGGAAGACCAAAGTCAGAAGTGCGCCGAGCGGAGACTCGATTACGTCGGAGCCCCTCATTGAGAGCCTACCTGGCATTTTCGAATCGCTTGCTTCAACGCTCTCTAGTTATTCGCTCCACAAATGTCTGCAGTATTGTCAAGGACAACATGATCCATCAGAGGAGAGCATTAACTAGCTTGATTGGTAGAGAGCCGAAGGTTACCCGTTTCTCGGACGGGAGCCTTCTGGCGAATGCGTCGGATCTCTACGAGACCGCCATGATTAGTACCCTTTAGACACTTAATGACTCGTCGATGAGTGTGACGCCGCACTCCACCATTAACTTGTGAAAGAAGTAGTTTATGCGAGGGAACTCGTGGACTATGCCACAGATGACATTACCGTAGAGCTGGCTGACCTTTGGCGGTATGGTGGAACATGTGATGAGAAAATAGGGAGTGGCCTCAAGACCCACCCTGCACTCTTCGTCACGTTTGACTCTGGCAGGCTCATTGAGTTTGTACGTGCCGGTTGGTATCGCTACCGTGTGAAGGCATTCGTGACATTGCCGCGGAGGGGTTAATACTGCCACTGCTTCGGCCATAAGATCTCCTCCATGAGGATCACCATGTCGTTGTAGAGGGGCTTGCGTACTCGAATGATGCAGTGGGTTATGTCAGTGAAGACTGATCGAGATGGTCACTACTTCCCATCAGTCGGTCTTCAGGGGTCCAACCTTGCTGAACAGCTGAACAGGCCACTGTAGAGGAGCCAGACTAACGATCCTCACACCCTCGTGCCGAGTACCACTGTACGAGTTGCTGATTTGTTCCCCGGAGGTATCGCCATAGGCCGTACTCGTTCTGGAGCTGATAGCTGCCCACAGCTTGGGTCTTAGCCTAGCCGTCCTCAAACTTCCATTCATGACACCGCACTGTTTTTAAAACTACAAATGTAGCGTGGGGGAGGGCTACCCCGAGGACGGTGTAAAGCGCCTTGTCTGGGGCAGCTACAGTAACGTCCATTTTCCCAGGGTACATGTTCTTATTAACAAATATATATGTGTAAAAATAATAAAAACTTTTCCCAGAGGTCGCAGGCTTCTGGTCCCCGTGCCGTCAATGACCGTGTTCTCCGTAGACTCGATCTTTTTGATTCTCAGGTCGACGATTACTTTGACTATGGAAAATTTGTACTACTGAAATCAGATAACGATAAGCCATTGAGTAAGGCTGATATTTTCAACGTTTATGAAGACTTCGTTGCTAAATGTGGCGAACCAACCCAAATGTGGCCTAGAAATGATGGCTTTCTGGTAGTAGAATCGACTTCGTTTGAACAACACCAAAAAATCAAAACTAGATTCTCTAGCTTCACTGAATATCTCCTCTTCAGTCCACGCTACCTTTAATACCTGCAAGGGAGTTATCAGGTTAGGGGAGCTGATTGAATACGATGTGGACCGACTTGTTGATAAACTGACTCCCCAGAAAGTGATCAGCGCATACCACGTCACCCGCAATGTTAATAACACCAGAGTTCCTTCGGCTACCATTATACTAACCTTCAATCGGTTGGAACCTCGTAAAACATCAAGGCTGGCTACTTGTGTATCCCCGTGAAGCCCTACGTTGAGAATCCCCGTAGGTGCTTCCATTGCCAACATTTTGGGCATGTTAGCAAATACTGCAGACAGATGAGGCTATGTATCAATTGTTCTTCCGACTTCCATGGAACACCATGCTCACGTCCCCCTAGTTGTGCCAACTGTGCTGGTGACCACCCAGCCAGCTCTAACCAGTGCAACCTTTTCTTATGAGAGAGAGGTTATTGCTCTCCAAAATAAATACAGAATTAGCAGGAAAGATGCTAGAAGGAGAGCAAAAGAACTATACATCTAACCAGGAGTAAGTTTTGCAAACGCTCTTCGAGCAAATAGACCAGTCCGTAACAAACAACAGAGAACATTCAGACCCTCACCTTTACAGCCACAGAATAGCCACCAAGTAGCCCCAACAGAACCTCTTCCCAAGAATGATGCTTCTCCTCCCTCTCCAATCATCAGAGAAGCTCCTGCTTCACCGAAACCAAGACGCAAGAGGACTCGCTTTTCCTCAGATTCTCCCTCATCAGCATCAAACCAACCATTGCCATGTCCTGAAGAAATGGAGGCTGATTCCGAGGAAGTTTGTGTGGTGTGCGTCTCACCTTTAGACATCCACCCTCCTCCCACTGAATCTGCCTCGACTCCATCTATCAAAACAAGTTGGCCTACTACACCCGCAGCACCAGCAACTTGAGAAAAAAATAAAGAGATGGTCACAGATTCAACATTGGCTGTGGTCCCCTTGGAGGAGGAGAAACAGCCTTCTGGGCTTCCCTTACCAACCACAACTGACCCAACAACCAGTCCTCAGAATGACCCTGTCTTATCCCTTTCGACACCACTAACCAGCATTACAGAGGATCCAATATCTTCTGAGGCACCCTTGCCAACAAAACCAACTAATACTACAGAGGACCCACTACCTTCAGAGGCATCTTTGCCAGCAAAACTAACCAGGACTACAGAGGACCCAATATCCTCAGAGGCATCTTTTGCCAGCAAAAACCACCTTGCCATATGCACAGCTGACAGATGGTTCTTTGCCCACTAATAAAAGTACCATTCCCAAAACCCTAAAGCTACCAATGCCTCAAGTACTAATAACATCCAGAAACCTAAAAGGCTCAAAACCCCAGTTACCTTTACCAGGTACAAAGAAAAACCTAATTACTCTTAAAAGATGAATATGCCCCCAATTATACATTTGAATTTACAAGGAATCTTTCCCAAATGGGAAGAACTCAAAATACTGCTTCACGATTACAACCCTTGTTGTATAGCATTGCAAGAAACACAATTGGGTAATCGTCAATTACCAAATATCACCAACTATATGGGATACTTTAAAAATGCACCAGAACCCATACATGGTTCAGCTATTTTTGTCCACAAAGACTGTTCTCACTTAGTAATCCCATTGAGAAGAGATCTTCAACCATTAGCGATTCGTGTGTACACCAACCGTTTATACACAGTCTGCTCACTGTACCTCCCTCCTAGTAAAGGAGTAGTTGCCTCAGATCTGGCTAACAAATTAGCCCATCTCATCACCTAACTCCCAACTCCATTCCTACTGGTTGGAGACCTTGACGCAAGGCATCAACTTTGGGGAGACTATGATAACCAAGCGAAACATTGATCGTGAGATGTATAGAGACCACGGACGTGTCATTTTTTAATGATGGCACTCCAACATCTTTTCCTGTCTAGACTAACAGCTCTACCTGTGTAGATCTATCACTTTGCTCATTAGACTGTAGAGCAGATTACAGCTGGTCGGTGGATCCTGACCTGAGAGGAAGCGATCACTACCCAGTTGTACTGACCTCATGCTTGACTGCCCTCCCCCCCCACCGAGTAATAGGTGGAACACTAAGAAAGCCAACTGGCCAAAATTTAAACACATCTCCCATCATTTTGGACACTTCCCTCAGGGTGACATTGACATGATCTTGGAGAACTTCCATGACCACGTCAACCAGGCGGCAAATTCATCTATGCCCCTCTCCAAAATTGCTTCCCACAAGACCCATCTCCCTTTTTGGTCTGAGGAATGCAACAAAGCAGTGACAGAATGCAAACGAGCTTGTCGTCGCTACGACTGGAACCCTACTACTACCAATAAGTATGCTCGTAACCGAGCCAGGGTAGTGTGATAGCATACGCTCCGCCAGGCTAGCTGAATCTCCGTAAAAGGGTATATTTACTCCATCAACCACCAAACTGCACCAGACAAAGTCTGGAAGAGAGTGAAGAAGCTCATGGGCAGAACAAGTGGCTTCTCTGCCCCTAATATAGTTGAAGCAGGTGAGCTTTTGGGAGACTTATTGAAAATTTCAAATGTCCTGGCAAAGACATTTGCTGACATCTCTAGCCCCAACAATTACCCTCTAGAATTCCAACGTGTCAGGAAAATGCAAGAACAGTGCATACTGAACTTCATGGATTCTTGTATAACAAGCTCTTTTCCATCCATGAACTTCAAAGTGCTCTTAAGAAATGTGGATCTACCGCACCTGGCCCTGATGGTATCTCTTATGATATGATCAGGAATATGCATTCAACACTCATATCACACATTCTTGATATATTTAACTATATTTGGATTAAGGGCTATATCCCTTCCTATTGGAGGGAAGCAATTATACTTCCCTTTTGTAAACCGGGAAAGGATGGAACACCCGACCCACTATCGCCCAATTGGCCTTACTTATAATAATAATAAGTCTTTTGCAATGCGCTCTTCAAGGCCTGAGGCCTTCCCAGAGCGCACGTTGTGCTGAGATGAGAATGGAAATTCAAGAGGGGGAGAAGGCAATGCTGAAAAGATGCGTTTTCAGGAGACGCTTAAATGTGGTAAGAGTGGGAGAAGACCTGATTTCAGCAGGAAGAGCATTCCACAGATAAATAACCTTGTTTCTCCCTCACAAGCAAGTTTTAGGAAAAAGCAATGCACCACAGACCTGCTGGTCAGGATGGAGGATTGCATCAGACAAGCTTTCTCAAAAAGACAGCTCTCCATCGCTGTATTTTTTGACATAGAAAAGGCCTATGATACCACTTGGAGGTGTGGTATCTTGAGGCAACTGTATGACTGGGGTATCAAGGGTCACCTCCCCAGATTCATACAACAATTTCTTGCTAGACCCACATTCCGAGTGAGAGTCGAAAATGTCATATCGGAGGCAGTTGACCAAATAGAGGGCGTACCACAGGGAAGTGTTTTGAGCGTTACCTGTTTCTTGGTGGCCATCAACAGTATCATTACTGACCTTCCAGCAGAGACAATATCAACTCTATGTGGATGACTTGGCAATTGTCTCAACATCACCTCGGCTGCCCTTTGTCACCCGAAAATTGCAACAGGCCATTAATATCATTGCCAAGAATGCCACTGCAAAAGGCTTCGACTATCATCCTCAAAAACAAAGGAAGTTCACTTCTACAACTTCAGGCGAGTTGAGTGGGAGGAGCCAACCCTATTTCCATATAACTTCCCCATCTCATTTGAGCCCCACTTCAAATTTCTAGGGGTTATCTTTGACTCAAAGCTCTCTTGGGTCCCCCATATAACTGCTTTGAAAGAATCCTGCCTGAAGAGATTGTTTATTCTAAAACTCTTATCACGTTTCGTGAGGAAGTGACCGCCGTGCCCTGTAGCTATTGTATACAGCCTTGATCCAGTCTAAGCTGGACTACGGGTCACAGGTGTACTCTTCAGTATCACCTTCAAACCTGAATAAACTCAATTCCATCAGGAACCAGGGCGTGCGTTTAGCTTTGGGAGCATTCAAGTCCTCCCCAATACCTAGTCTTTATGCAGAGAGTGGGGTTCTCCCACTACCCTTTCACCGCCTTAACCTTAACCTGCAGTACCTCTTCAGACTGCAACAACTTCCCCAATCACCTGTATATGAGTGCACTTACAATATTCACTCGGTAGCCTCATATGACAGGTTCCCTTCACTGACTCGCCCATTTTTCCTGCGCATGACTGAAGATACGGGTCAAATGAGGGAACTATCAGTAATCCCCTATCAGATCCCAAAAGTACCCCCATGGCTATTACCACCAGTGAGGGTCTGCAAGGTGTTGGCAGAGGAACCAAAGACCAAGTTCCTACCTTCCGTTCTACGATGCCTCTTCCATGAACATACTGTGCGCCACAAACCAAGCACCTTTATATACACAGACGGATCGAAATCCCCTGACGGGGTAGGAGCCTCTGCTATCCTCCCCTTCCATCATGTGTCTGTGTGCCTGCCTAGTGCAGCCTCTATCTTCACGGCTGAGCTTGTTGCGATACTGGCTGCACTGTATACCATCGCTTCTTCACCCTCAGGATCATATACAATATTCTCCGATTCTCTCAGCTCCTTAGAAGCCTTAGCCAATCCATTCCCAGATCACCCATTGGTTTCAAAGATACAGAAGTGGCTTTTTTTTATGTCCTCGCTCCACAAAATCTTATTTTGCTGGGTACCTAGCCACAGAGGTATAAAAGGGAATGAGAGAGCAGACACTGTTGCCAAGATAGCAGCATCTCTAGGAACCACCACCCCTGCCCCGCTTCCTTTCCGAGACACCCTGCCACATATCCATGAATATGTGGTCAACCAGTGGCAGAGGACATAAGATGAACCCTTTCCCCCCAACCAAACTGCATACCATCAAACAGTCAGTTCGCCCTTGGCCACCTACTACTAGAACCCGTACTCAGGATGTTATCCTATGCCAGCTGAGAATTGGGCATTGTCGCCTAACACATGGCTTTCTAATGGAAAGTCTTCCACATCCTCCAATGTGCACTCCCTGTGGACTACCAATGTCCGTACTCCACCTATTCACCGAATGCGCGCGCTTCCAAACCCTAAGGCAAAGACTTTTCCCTTTTATTTGCCAAGGGATGCGTTCTCAGCAGGCCCTGAGAAGTATCTCCTTTCTGAGCACGAGAACACCTTTAATAGGAACAAAATGCTAAAAATTTTATCAGAAACGAATCTACTAAAGGAAATTTAGTATTTTATCCTTTTTAGAATGAGATAGACATGTCTTATTTCTTTATTTCGATTTTACTATATTTTAGGGACATTTATTTTTCTATGATTTTACTCCCTTTTATTTTCTACGGTTTTACTCGCTTTTATCCTAGATTTGTAACCATAGTCTATGTTTTTTAACGAATATTTGAAATTTTAACAAACGCTTTTTGAAAATGGCTACGAGTTTGTTCATCTGGACCTACGCAGCATTTGCCTTTTATGTACCATTCATTCATTCGGCCATAAGATCCGCTCCTCTAAACGTGTAAATTCGGGTTTAACGAAGTGTGTAAGTTGCTCCAAGGCCGTACATGCTACGAGGGGCGGTCAATAAGTTTTGCGAATCGGTAGGGCAAAACAGAGGAAGGGGGATGGCTGTTTGTGGGGGTGTTAGGACAAGTTATGACAAGTCAGGACCTGCAGCCGCACGCTCCTCCCTCGTCTATTTAAGAAGCAGTAGCTGATCGCAGATCGTCAGTCACAAATTTTTCAACAATGGAGAAGGTTTAGCACCACGCAGTGATCAAACCTTTGACCAAGGAAGGCCAAAAAGGCAAAAGAGCTCCAGGAACGCATGGTTGCAGTGTACACCGACACCGCCCCTTCCTATGCAACCATTGCTGGCTGGAATAGGGAGTTCCGCCATGGTTGTGAGTCCCTTGAAGATGATCCCTGTCCAGGACGCCCGTCAAACGTGACCAACGAGGAGAATGTGGCCCGTGTGGAGAGGATGATCCTCGAAAATCGACGGGTGAAGGTCGAAGAAATCGAGCGAGAACTTGGAATATCACATGGAAGTGTTATAAACATCATCCACGACAATTTGGCCATGACCAAGGTCTCTTCTGCCCGTTGGGTCCCTAGAAACCTCACGAAACCTCACGCCCTATGATCGACTTTAACGTCGTCAAAGTTTAGAGTAGCTGCTGCTTTTTTATAACCAAGACCCGGCGGGATTCGAGTCACGCATAGTGACAGGTGATGAAACGTGGGTCCATCACTGGGATCCTGAGACCAAACTCAAAAGCATGGCCTGGAAACATAGGGGTTCTCCGACCCCTATCAAGTTCCGGACCCAACCCTCAGCCGGGAAGATCATAGCCACCATCTTCTGGGATTCTGAGGGAGTGTTGATGGTAGACTATGAGCCTCGTGGAAGGACCATCACAGGCCAATATTAGGCCGAGGAACTGGCTGGCTTGAATAAGTGCATCCGTCAGAAGCGGCGCGGCAAATTGACACGCGGTGTCCTGCTCCTCCACGACAATGCCCCTGTCCACAAGGCCAGAGTTGAACAAGCTGCCCTGCTCAAGTGCGGATTCGAGGAGCTCAACCATCTCCCCCTACAGTCCAGATCTGACCCCTAGCTACTACTTTTCATTCCGCCAGTTTAAGGCTGCACTGCGTGGACGCCGATTTGGGGACGATGAAGATGTCCAGCTCGCCGTCCAGGAGTGGATTGAACAGCATTCGGGAGATTTCTGGTTGTCTGCAATTCGAAGCCTCAGGGACAAGTGGCGCAAGTGCATTGAAGTCGAGGGTAGTTATATTGAAAAATAATAAAACACTTTTCCTCATATTTCGTTTCCTTATATCCGAATTGCAAAACTTATTGACCGTCCCTAGTATGTCCCTATCGTGTATGAAGAAGATGGGAGACGGTCGAAGGGAACTTAAAGTTGCGTGCCATTGCGCCGCGACTGTTCCCATGGACCTATCCCCCAATGCCGCGGCGGCTTCAGGCTGCTTTCTGTCGTCTCCGAATCGGACACACTCGTGTGACGCATCGCTATCTGATGGAGCGCTCGCCTGCGCCCTATTGCAACGACTGCGTCGTCCCCCAGACTGTTCGGCACATTCTTGTCGAATGTCCCAGTCTGGGTGATCTTCGCGCACGACACCTGTCCCGGTACCGGGATGGGCGGGGTCGCTACCGCCTGTCCCTTGTGCTCGGGACGAGTGCGTGTACTTTGACTGGTGGACTTATTGACTTTTTGGGGGAGGCCGGCCTTCTCCCTTTTATTTAACCCGATTTAATTGTTGTTGTTGTTGTTCTTGTAATTGTTTTTGTTATTGCTTTGTTATTGTTATTGTTATTTCTTTTTATTGTTTTCTGTTTAATTTTTTAAAGTAGCCTAGAATAGGCTGTTTTTTACGGCGACTTATGCCTAAGTCGGCAGTCGCCAGATAGCCCCTTAAAAAAAAAAAAAAAAAAAAAAACCTATCGTGTATGGCCAAGTGTGTCAATTGCGGAGAGCCGTACCCCGCTTATTCGAAGCATTGTGGCACGTATCCATTGAAGAAGGAAATCCTGGCCGTTTAGATTTCGGACCGTCTCTCATTTTCCGAGGCTAAGTACTTGGTCCTGGTGCGCCTGGCACTGCTTGGGATGTTTTATGCCTGGATATTTTCCTAAAAAGTCAGCCTATGCTCCTGGCCCCTCCAGTTCTACCACGGTCGTTTCCGTGGCCATTCGGACCCCTTCTGCAATGTTGTACTCACCCTAGGCGCTTTCCTTGTAGAGTTGGCGGCAGAAGGGGTTCACACCTAACCTCGGCTAAAACCAGCGCTCCCCTCCTTCCCCTAGCGTGTCCGTTTCCCGTAAGGCGAAACGGCCGCGCGCCTCCGCCGTGTCGTTAGACTCACAGGAGGCAACACCCCTGAATGTGGTCGTGAGGCCGTCCATCGGTGTTCCTAAAGCTGCCCCCCCCGAATGGAGGACAGCACCAAAGGCGCTTCGACTGGACTGGGTGACTCGTAAATGGTGTAGGAAGAAAAAAGACTCGCATATCATCCCCCCCCTCCCAATAAGTCTTCGAAGGTGACTAGCGCCTTGTTCGTCCAATAGCGCCCGGAGTTCTGCCTCCGAGAAGCGCTCGGCTTACACGCCGTAGCTTCTCAGTTTGAATGAAGTCAGTGGGGCTCTACCAGGCGCTGCGTCTGTCTTCATGGCCGAGCTGGTTGCAATACACCCGCTGGGTACCTGAGATAATGCGCCGTGCCCTGTTCGGAGACAGGATTGGGTTCTTCAGCAACTCAAGCGCACTGAGTGCTTTCGGGGTATTGGAATCTCTACACACCCACCTTCGCGGTATCCGTGACACCACGGTTGCGGCGAGCCGGTTGGATGTCGAGATATCTTCTGCTGGGTTTCCTGACAGGTAATGAGGATGACAAAAAGAGGCCGCGATGACTGGGCGCCCAGTCCAGCGTTTCGCTCTACCTCACACCGACCGCATGGCAAAGAAGATGGGAGACAACCGAGGGGAACTTAAAGTTGCATGCCATTGAGACGCGACTGTTCCAATAGACCTATCCCCAATGTCGTGGCATCTTCTGGTCTCTTTCTGTGGTCTGAATTGGACACACTCGCGGGACGCACCACCATTTGATGGAGCACCCTCCCCCCCTGCACCTTACTGCGACGAATGCCTTGTTCGCCGGACTGTTTGGCACATTCTTGTTGAATGTCCCAGTCTGGGTGTTCTTCGTGGACGTTACCTGTACCGGGACATCGAACGGGGTCGCTCCCTCTTCTCTCATATATTCAGGGCGAGTTTGTGCACATAGACTTGTGGTCTATCTACTTTTTGGGGGAGGCTGGCTTCCTCCATTTTATTTTACTTTACTTTTTGGTGCTGGTCGCATGATCCTGTGCCGGAGTGGGGCGAGCTTCCCTCCCTACGCCAGAGCGTGCTTCCTTCCTTTTGTTTTGTTGGGTTTCTGGCTTGTTTTTTTTACCTTTTGTAATTTTAATGTAACCCTGTATTACGCCTGAGATTGAATGCAGCGACTTATGCCCTTGTAGGCGTTCGCTAGATAGGCTCTATTAAAAAAAAAAAAAAAATTCTTTCCCAAACGCCTCTCATTTTATCCGTAACCAATCTCGACGGTTCCTATGGCTTTGCGAGGCGCCTATCATACCTTAACCCTCTCGGGTTTACTCGATGTAGCTCTCGAACCTGTAGCACCTCTGGTTCTGCCCAGGAAACCGCCCTGTAGTATACTACGTTAACATTTATCACCACGCCTAGAGCACAGGGAATATTACTGTGTCATGCTAGCCCCCTTTCTCGCCGCTCTTTGAAGCTGGCGAAGCTCTACCAGGCGCTGAGTCTGTCTTCATGGCCGAGCTGGTTGCAATAAGCCACTCGGTACGGGAGCTAGCGCGTCTTGCCCGGTTCGGAGACAGGATTGTGATCTTTAGCGACTCATAAAGCGCCCTGATGGCCCTTGAGGCATTGTAATCTCTGCATTCCCTGATGCCATTATGGCTGTTGCGAGTCAGGATGATGTCAAGTGTCTTCTGAATCCATAGACATTTAGGGGTGGGAAATGAGCGCACCAGGCTGTCAGTACAGATGGAGCGACTGGACCTGCGTTTAATCTTCCCCTCTCTGACCTGCGTAGGAATCGTATCTCTTCATAGAACTGCATGGCAAAGAAGGTGTGAGATGGCGCACTGGAATTTAAAGTTGCTTGCCATTGCGCCGCGACCCTTCCCTTGGACCTACTTCCAATGCCTCGACTGTATTAGGTCATTTTTGTCGCCTCAAAATCGGTCATTCTTTCAATATTTCTTGGCGCCCCCAGCGCTTAAGATACCTTTTTGTTGAATGTTCTATTCTGGGAGAAGTTCGTGAGTGGTACCATCTGTCACGAGTCAATGGAAGGGATTCCTTTTCACTGGATTGTGGTGTAATTGAATGTTTCGAGGAGGCAGAAGCGGGCTTCCTCAAGCATCAGAGATAGCCTTCTATATATTCGTTGCTGATTGTTGTCGGGTTTTTTTGTTTAGGATTAAATTGGCCAGCCCTAAAGATCAGCTTTCATGTAATTTCAGCAGCTGTTCCTTCGCTGACAGCGGCCACTAAGGATATAATTTTTTTTAAATCCTACTCATCTATACAGATGCATGCGCTGAATAGGACGCATATGCATTAAACGCTGGTCATCACTCTCCACAAAGAATTACCCCATCTGCAGGTCCCTGGAATGGAGGAGAGGATAGATATGTTATGCTGTGAAAATAGGGAGGAAAATGATAGCGGCGTTATTATTGGCCACATGCGTGATGACGTGCGTTAGATCTACCTACTCCCACGTGGATAGTTCCAGGATTTCCGCCCAATGGGCGGCCATTCCTTCACATACGCTGAAGTTTTATATCCGTGATCGCTGGAATTGAACGTAGCACCTTGGCACAAAAAATCTGGGGGGGGGGGGTGGGGCTGATTGGACGGGTCTTTGGTTGGTCTTGACATTAAACTTTAACATTCGTGGTTATCTATCTATACTATTTTTGAAGTACCTAATTATATATGAATTTGTGGGGGATTCTCCATTAAATAAAAATTGATACTTCTCACTGTCGTTGGTGAATCATTTTTCTTTTTAAATCTAGGAGTAATTTGAATGAGCCAGAGATGCTGTTTTTTATTTTAGTAATTTGCAACCTCTTTCACTATTCCTCTACCTATTTCCTTTCGCTGTTTTCTTCCTCTATTTGAGTGACCAAAACCTTTTTGCAATTAAATTATTTTAAAAAATGACCCAATCCGGCAGATTTCCACGTGAGGTGTCGCGGTAGCCCTGGACACGGGTCTCAGCTGTCGACGAACACCCCGGGTGAAAAGATACGAAGAGTCATCAATTCCTTCCTTTCTTTTCGCGACTCTCAAGAAAAGAAACTCAATGGTAACCCAAACCTAGCCCTCGGAGATGTGGTGACCGTCAATTTGACCTATCTTGAGGTAAAAAGAATGGCTCCCTCTTCGATAACGATAGCTGAGAATTCTAAAGATTTGTAACTAGATCGTCCATCAAGATCCTGCTCTTCTAAATAGATTGGGTGCAAACTTTTTCCCTTGAGGGACATTGTCAGGAAGGGTTAATTTTTGGGTAGTATGGATTGATGCATCAGGGTCCAAAGTTGAAGGGTTTGGAGTACGTTGGTGAGTTTGGGCCACCCTGATCGGTGCAGGACAATATCTCTTCAATAATTGATGTGGAATGTATCTGGTTAATATAATCATTTATGGTTCAAATTTTTTCGGAATCGTAGGAATTCTTTTAAAAAATTCATATTTATCTTTATTTCTTCATTGAGAACCATTTCCACTCTGGTTAATGACAGTTTTTCTACTTCAAAAGTCGTAAAATCACAGGAAGTGCTCAAATTGCTAACCTCGAAACCCAACATTCACTTTGAATCTTAAGCTTAACAATTAGATTTCCCATTTGTGCTAGAAACTGACCAATAATTAATGGACTGCTTTGAAACACTGCAGGGGGGTGTTCAGTACAACGTGGTTCCTGCTGAACTGAGTGTTGGGTTTGATGTCCGGATCCCGCTGACAGTTGATCTGAAGGAGTTCGAAGAGATGATGCTCAGTTGGTGCCAGTCTGCGGGAGATGATGTTAACATTGATTGGTATCAAAAGGTGAGAATGGGTTACCATTGGTTTAGTATCATCAGTAGATGAGACACTACTGAAAGTTCTCTTACCTTTGTGTCTAACCTCAAATGAGATTCAAGTCTTACTTATGATTACCTGTGATCATTGTACGAATTTATGCTAAAATGTTATTATTGCCTTTTCAATAGGGTGGAATATATTGTTTATGATTTGAAATTATTGTATAAATTCTAATTGCAATCAGCAGCAGCTCATAAGTCAGTAATTTCCCGCGGGGAAATCAATGTAGCCTGTTTCACTTGGTACCTGGATGGATGCACGTCTCCTGGCCTGAGTGCAAATTAGGAAAGCCCTTTCACTGGGTGGAATTCTCTCTGATGGGGCCTGGGAAAGTTGTTGGTGCACTTCCCCGTAAGGGGCGCGGCGATTTGCCATCCTGGCCGCCGTGCTGACGGGATCCAGCGCTCCGTCCGGCCCCAGCTTAGCCTCTCTTCCTTCCTTCAAAATACTTGTTTCCTCTCTTTTCACACAACCTCTCCCACAACTTTCTCTGGTCAGCCTCTAATTTCACAGGGTAGATGCTGACCTTCCTTTCAGCCAACCGTCCCGCATCGGGGCTGAGGGGTTGGGCGACAAAGTTCCCTAACCCCTGAGCTCCGGTCTGGGGTGGCTGGTTTTTAACAACCTGCTTCATCTCCACCCATACCTTCCACACATCCCTTTTCCTCTCCTCTTCACAATCTATATTTTTTACGCCGTGTCTAAGGTGGAGCCGCCATGCCGATGGACTGCCAGGCCACCAGGCGGGAGGGGTGGTCCCAAATGGCGGTGCCTGGCTCTGCCGGGCTTGTAAGCTCCTCTCGCAGTGCGGGCTACTGCGAGAGGTGTGCGCGATTGCATCCCGTGTTTAAAAAAGGGTCACCATGCCCAATGATAAAGATAAAAAAAAACAAACCCAACCCTCAACTTTCCCTGTTCCATCGACGGAGCTGCCCTCGGGCAGCTCCAGCAAAAAAATGGAGGTCCTTCCCCCTGTGCTTGCACAGGGGACCCTCCATATTTCTCTAACCGGAGAGGAGGCTTACTCCTCTCCTTCGCCTACGGGTGCAGGGGACTCCCCCTCACCCCCTTCTCTGGAGGTGCTTTCGGGCACCTCCCTTTTCCCAGCGGCAGTCCCCTCTTTTCTTTCCAAGGGGACTGCCAAGAAAGCCAGCAGGCAGCCCTTAGCCAGCCGCTCCCCATCAAAGCGGCTCGGTAGGGCAAACCCCCTTAGGGGGGAGAGGGAAGCCAGGCCCCTTCGGTCGCTTCCCTCAAAAGACCTGCTGGCAAGAATTTTAAACCTTGCTGGGGTCAAGGCCTGTGCCTCCCGAAACAAGACTGGCGACACTGCCAAGGGGACCTGCGATGTCCTGGGAGGGGATGGCCAACTGGAGGCCCCTCCTGTGATAAACATGGTCCTTGAGGAGACCCAGCCTCAGACGGTAGGGCCTTCCATGGGGGGGAATTCGGGCTCGGCGCCAAGCACCGAACCCGAATCCGCCCCTATGCAAGGTCCTCCTCAAATGGCTGAGGGCTCCGAGGCAGTAAAAGGAAGGGAGGGATCTCCTCCGACAGGTGCCCCTACGACAACCAGGACCTTCTACATTTCGGAGAGGGACCTGGCTGAGGCCGGTCCATCTGGCCTGGGGGCTTTTGCCGGCGGAGGTGAAAAGCGGGTTCATTCCCCGCCCTCTCCAAAAAAGAAAAAGACAAAGAAGACGAAAAAGACTCGGGGCTCCTCTCCATCCGCGGGGGCTGCGGGGACGGATGGGTCTGCTGCCACTTTGGTAGGCGACCAAGCCAAGATCGGCACATCCGGCCCCTCTACCCCCTCGTGTGCGGAACCCCTGACCAAGACTAACCAAGAGTGCACAGGGCGGAGCCTCGATGACATCGGGGCCCCTCATTCAGAGGTTACCTGGCGTTTTCGAGCCCGCTGGCTTCAAACGCTTCCTCGTTATTCGCTCCACTGATGGCACCATGTTGTCCAAGGGCAACATGATCCATCAGAGGAGAGGATTAGCTAGTGCAATTGGTAGAGAGCCGAAGGTGACCCGTTTCTCGGACGGCAGCCTTCTGGCGAATGCGGCGAATCCCGCCGAGGCGGCCAAGATAAGTGCTCTTCGGACACTTCATGGCACCCCGGTGAGTGTGACGCCGCACTCTACCATGAACTTTGTGAAAGGAGTAGTTTATGCGAGGGAACTCGTTGACTACTCCATTGAGGACATCACCCTAGAGCTGGCCGACCATGGGGCGGTCAAGGTCGAACGTGTGATGAGAAAACAGGGAGGGGCTTCGAGACCCACCCCTACACTCTTCGTCACGTTCGACTGTGACAAGCTCCCTGAGTCGGTGCGTGCCGGTTGGTACCGCTACCGCGTGAAGGCATTCGTGCCACTGCCGCGGCGGTGGTATTACTGCCACCGCTTCGGCCATACGAATCGCTCATGTAGACGTGCAAAGTCGGGGTCACCCGAAGTCTGTGTAAATTGCTCCAAGGTCGCACACAATAAGTCCAAATCGTGTGTGGCCAAGTGTGTCAATTGCGGAGAGCCGCACCCGGCTTCTTCGAAGCAATGTGGTGCATATCTCCTTGAGAAAGAAATCCTGGCCGTTCAGGCCCAGGATAGACTCTCATTCCGCGAGGCTAAGGACTTGGTCCTGGCGCGCCCAGCTCTGCCTGGGACGTCATATGCCTCAGTAGTTCGAAAGGCACCCTCTGCTCCTGGCCCATCCAGGCCAACGAGCACGGTTGTTTCCGCGCCCATTCGGAGCCCTTCTGCGGGCTCTACCCAACCCGGGCGCTACCCTGGTAAAGCTGGCGGCAAAAAGGGTTCATACCCAGCCCCGGCTAAAACCAGGGCTCCCCCCTCTTCCCCCAGCGTGACCGTTTCCCGCAAGGCGAAACGGCCACGCGCCTCCACCGAGTCGTTAGACTCACAGGAGGCAACACCCCTGAAGATGGTCGCTAGGCCATCTTCAGGGGTTCCTAAAGCTGTCCCCCGAAAGGAGGACAGCAACAAAGGAGCTTCGGCTCCTTCGCCCACGCCCCGAGGTGGAGCGTGTGGCTCGGAGACGGTGGTTCCTCGAAAAGAGGCCCCCCCGCCTCCGAAGCCGCAGCGCCCGCCTAAGGTTTCGAGGCGGAGGGAGGAAAAGACTCGCATGGCGAGCCCAACCTCCCCCAATAAGTCCTCGAAGGCGACAGCGCCTCCAGTGCTTTGTCCGGCCAACAGCGCCCGGGGTTCTGCCCCCGGGAAGCGTACGGCCATTCCCGTGAGGGTCTTCAATTCGAGGAGGGCCCCCGCGTCTCCTCCGAGCTAGGCCTGGAGGGCATATTCCTTCAATGGAATTGCCGTGGACTCCGGGCCAACTGGGAGGAGCTGCGGAGGCTCGCCTCGTCCAGTTCCCCGTTAGCTATTTTTTTGCAGGAGACTATGTAGGCGCGTGCCCCCTGCCTGCCCTCCCGGGGTATAAGGGTCTTGCGACCCCACCACCGCGGGATGCCCGGTTTACACCCGGCATGATGTCTCCGTTCTTCCTTTCTCTTTAGATACCTCCTTTCAGGCAGTGGCTGTGCAGCTGCACCTGGATAGGAGGTATACTATCATTTCTGCGTACATTCCACCGTCAGCTGACTTCGACGCGGGGGACTTCCGCCGCGTCGTGGCACGGTTGCCGAGGCCCTATCTCTTGCTTGGAGATCTGAACGGCAGGCATCCTCTCTGGGGAGATTACTCCATAAATCCCAGGGGACAAGTCCTTGCCGATCTGATCGAAGAGCTTGAGATGGGTGTCCTAAACGTGGATGAGTTTACGCATCACTTTCCGAGAACCGCTTCATTTTCTTGCCTTGACCTATCTTTGTGCTCTTCGGATGCACAGCCTGATTTTGATTGGGGGGTGGTCGATGACCTCCATGGTAGTGATCACTTTCCCATTCAAATATCATTTTCAGGGCAACTGCCGCCTGAGAGACCACCTCGGTGGTACTTTGCGCGGGCGCGGTGGCCTGCATTTCAGGAAATGACTGAATTCTCTATCTCAGTCGAGGAGTTTAGGTCGGTGGATGAGGCCGTTGAGTTCTTCTCCGGCAACTCATCGCCGTGGGCCTGACTACTATTCCTAGGACGTCTGGCCGTTTTGCACGCCGACCACTCCCATGGTGGTCGGCCGAGTGTGAGACGGCCCTCAAACAGAAGCGTTATGCCTACATGCGCTATAAGCGCCGCCCGAACGATTTCACTGTCGCTGAATTTCGTCGGGCTAGGGCTAGGTTCCGGTATATTTCGAAGCACGCCCGCCGCTCTTCTTGGCGGGCATACGTGTCTTCACTTAACGGGAAGACCCCTTTAGCTGAGGTGTGGAAGCGAGTCAAAAGGATTCGGGGCAAGTTCTCGCAGGACCCCCTTCCCGTTCTCCAGGAGAATGGGACCGCAATCTCGGACCCCGCGTCCGTGGCGGAATCCTTAGCGACCGCTTTTTCCGCATTCTCTAGCCGTGATGCTGCTCCGCCAGCATTCAATGCACGTCGGGATGTCGCGGAAGGCCGCCGGCTGGACTTTACCTCCAGAGGCGGAGAACCCTTCAACGACAAGTTTACCGTGAGTGAGTTGCGTTCCGCTCTCGCTTCGTGCGCGGACACCGCCCATGGTCCGGACGATGTCCCGTACGCCATGCTTCGACACCTGGGTGAGCGAGGCATGGCCTTTCTTTTAGATTTGTTCAACAGGATCTGGGTGGAAGGTCTTCTCCCAGACTCCTGGTGAATCGCTACTGTGCTCGCCTTTCGCAAGCCGGGGAGAGATCACTCTACTCGGACCGGTTTCCGCCCAATCTCTCTAACCTCTTGCGCGTGCAAGTTGATGGAGAAATTGGTAAATGTTAGATTAGCCTATTTCCTGGACAGCGGAGGCCATCTGTCTTCTGCACAGTGCGGCTTCCGTAAGTTCCACTCCACGTCGGATGCTCTGCTCCGACTGGAAAATGCCGTCTGCGAGGCTTTCCTTCGTAGACAGCACTACGCCACGGTGTTTTTCGATCTGGAGAAGGCCTATGATACCGCATGGCGATACGGTATCATGGAG